>BGPR01023006.1:0-24721 GCA_013235015.1 Araneus ventricosus | reverse complement strand
GTCAGACTCAACTATCCGGACTTTTCAGATATCCAGAAATCGGCGTTTCCCGAGTATGCCGGTTAGTTAAGCTTATACTGTATACAAGAGACGACCTCAAGCAAAATAAAAATAATTTATTCGGAAGCAAGGAAAAAATGGAATAAATTTCTATTCTTGTTTTATTCATTAAATAATTATTTACAAACCATTTTTACATAATTCTCATATAAAATTCAACTACCAAAAACACTAATAAGCAAGGCGGATTGCTAGTACAACAAGCCATCTTGGTTGTTTGGGCTGCCATATTGGCGCTAAACTCTATACCACCAGAAAATTGGTTTGGTTTGCCACAGTTAATGCAGCAAGAGCCATGTTTTGGTTAAACTGTGCTAAACATAGAGTCAAAAGCGCACCAGAAAAATAAACCTCAAATACAAACTGTGCTTCAGTCGGCTAAGAACATCAAGTTGTAGTAAATAACATACAGCAAAATATATTTCAGTGTTCGTACACATTTCCTTAAAAGAAAATCAAGGACTTTTAAGGACTAAAAAAAACCAAAAAATAAGGACCTATAAATTGAATAAACTTAACGAATTGTCGCACGCATTTTAAAATAAAATGTCTCATTTTTGCAAATTCAACCTATTAGATGATAAATTACATAGAAGATACATTACAAATTTAACACAACAAAACTCCTAAAAATATGAGTTAATAAATTGATGAAAAAAAACCCCATGAAACTGGTAATCAAATTAAATATCTTTTAATTCCAAACTTTTTTCATTCAATTTTACATCTAAGGTATTTATTTTAATTTCTTTTTCAGAAATTGTTTTTCTTAGTTCGTGCGATTGAATAAATAAATTTATGTCCTTTGACTTTTCAGCCTCCTTAGCTAAATCATTTGCTTTCTCATTTGTTTGGTGTAGGTCCGTTTGGAGGAACATTTTCTTTTGTTTTAAAAAATCTATTTCCTCCTCTAAAGCTTTTCGTTTCAGTTGTTTTGTTTCAGTCTTTTCTTTGGATCTTTCACTTTCTAAATACTGCATGTATTTTGCTCTAGCTGAGGTGGCAGCCGTCCTCATTTCTTTAGTAATTTTTAAGTCATACATAGCCCCAGACAGCTTAATAAATTCTTGATTTAGACGCTGGGAAATATATGAAGCATCTTTCAAATTTTCTATTTCCAGGGCCTTGTTCACCGAAAAACCTCATTGTCCATGTGACAGTTTTAATACCATTTTGATAATCTTCCAAACTTTTTCATAATGATTATTGTTAAAATAAGTTTGTAAAAAAGTAACAAGGGAATCACTCTTTGGATTGAAAGAAGTAAATTCAAATGAATTTGGCTTTACAATATTTAACAGAAAATCTGCATAGAGTAACAAAATTTCGTCCAAATCTTTTTTCCAAAATACATTTATTTTGCGACAACGCAATCAATACCATTTTCATTTTTTCCTGTGCTGTTTTGGGATATCCAGCCATTACTCGTGGATCAATGCAAATCGCAGGTTTTACTAGTGCGTAATTCACAGAACATTTCTGCATGAAATGTTTTATCATTGTTATGATGTTTTCCGACTACTCTGTCTGAGTGTGAAAACATCCTTGTCTGCTAATTCCTTATTTTTTATCTTTTCTTTTATTAGTTGCTCTGCAGCAAATCCTAAATACGCTTAACTTTTATCATTATACAAGTTTGGGTCACTGAAGTTGAATTTGCATAAAGTCTCAGATTTCTCAATTCTTTCATTCTCTGGTTTCAAAATTTTGAAATGTTAAATGCAATCATTAACAAGTTTTAAAAACATCACTGGCAAAAAATGGAAGTAAAGGTTTATCACTTTGATGCTGTTCTAAAAATGGTAACAGCACTTTTGACAATCATTCCTATGGAACCATGGACCAAAAAAGCCATCTGTAACTCCTCCCTTATTTCCCAAAGTGTATGCAATGGATATGTATTTGTGGAACGCGAGCAGTGTGTCGTCCCCCCACCCCATTCCGCGAGGGCCACGTCGACCGAGATTACCGCCGCCGAGAAGGAGGAATTAGAAAAACGATAATCGGTGAAATTTTAAATTTTTTAATAATGGCAGAGTAAAAAGTAAGGACTTTCAAGGACTTTTTAAAAATGGGACATAAAAATAAGGATTTAAAAGGACTTTTAAGGACGCGTACGAACCCTGATTATTCTTGTTTTGTGAAGTTCTTTCGGTAGGATCAAGTTATCCCTAACTCAACTTTTTCTAAATAATCTAAAGGTTAAACCACCTATTGCACAACATTGTATATCAAATTTTAGCTTGAAGTAGGCCCAAAACTTAAAATATTTTTTAAGTCATCAAGAGTAAACTTCATATCCACAGAGGAATGAAAAATGGGGAATTTACTTTGGGGCACCAAAAACATAATCACATACACAACATAATAATGACTTTTCAAACTGGAACTTCCAATATACCATATGACCAAAAGTCAAATAGAGATGGCCCTCACAGTTAATTTTCACAATTTGAGAAAATCATCTAGGGTCAAGCCTTCCTAGTTTCTCACATTTGAGTACAGTGCCAAGTGGGAAAAGGTAGACTCAGGTGAGAAATCTCTCCTCAGCCTAATAAATGACAATCAACATATGAAGGTGATGTAGCTGTTAGGCAGATGCCAATACCATTTCCGAGTGGCACATGGATGAATCAATGTGGAGTAATGGTTTAGAGTGTCAGTAATGTTAACAGTAGTGCATCTCTAATAGGCATTGTAAACCAATCACCAGCATGTTGCTCAAGTACAGCAGCCCCATCTTGATCTACTCTTAAGGGTTTCCCAAGCTCAATATTTAAACAAGCCTGGCTACACAATACTTGATGCATGCTGAATACAAAACAAAATATGCAAAGAAAATATGACATCCTTGTCAAGGGCACAGAGAGTTGATAGGTGACAAGATTTTGTTGGCATCATGTGGCCGCCTACAACAGCTATTGATTGTCCCTGTGAAAACAGTCTAATGGTTAAGTTGACTGCTAATGATGGGAAACAAAAATACATAACAGGTTGTCTAGACAGACCAGATATCTTACACTCCAATGATATAAAAATGAGAAAGCATAATTCCCGTTTCTCTACTAAAATCCTGTTTTAAGATATCTTGTATTTCTCATAGCTGTAGTCTTGATTGCCTATGTACAAAGTTTGATCAGTTTCCAATCATTGATCCCTGGTGTTATATTTACTCTCTCATGCAGTGTATTTTAGTTGGAGGAACTAAATAATCCCAAATATTTTTTTAGAAATCGAAATTTCTTCAAATTCCTGTACTTCAATGGATTTTTTTTTTTAACAGAAACTTAAAAGACTTTGACACCTAATGGTACATCACAGAATTAAATACCATTACATATTCAAAAGCAAAAGAAATCGGGAAAAAAATTAAGGCCCAGTCAAATCTTATTCACAGAAACAAAAGTATTTTGTGTTATCCAAAGCAAATCATGCACAAACTGTTGAAATCATGCAGCTGGCATATTTGCATGTAATTGAAATCAGGGCTTTTTTTTTTTTTAATCCATCCAGTATTTCATTTAAACTTTCTTTCAAAATTTTAAAACAGACCCTTTCTTACCCTTAAAAGCAACTAATAAATTTTCACACTCAGTGGAAACAACAAAATACATAAAGAATTGGAAGAAATATCACGAGATAAACCAAGCTGTTATATCAAACAACTTCCTAAGTTTTTCAAACCTTCAGAATAACAACTTTGACTCCTTGAAAAAATTATGACTCCCCAAGAAAAATGAAGACAACCTGTTTATTTCTGAGGAGTAGGGCTTAATTTATAAATCCAACCCTTTCTCCAAATCAGAGGTGTAAATTATATGTTTTGAATAGCAGAATTAGTCAAAAAGTAGTGTTTTGATCCTTTCTGTCATCATAAATTCATGCCATTTTGGAAATTAAAAGTTTTTAATAATATATTTATTATTTTAAGTCATAAATCTCTCACATGCACTCTCAATAAGTACTATCAAATTTGCACTCTTCATACTCTTTCTCTTTAACCTGTAGCCTTTGCTGTGAAAAGACATAATTCGCATTTTACATATATACCATCAAAAATGTCTTTCAATTCAGACTGAAATATCTCATATTTATCTGCATTAAAAAGTTTGTGTTAAACCTTAACATGCACCTTTTATTTCCTTTGCAAGGGATTGAACATTTGCTTCACACTATTCAAAGTGAAACTTTTATGACAAGTAGTTTTATACAGTAAAATACAAAAAATAACTCTTCCAGTAGGAAGTAATCTCATATTTTGGCTTCTTTTTTAATCATCCTTCTTTCAAATAAGAAGTTCACAAATTCCAATTATAAACAAAAAGTACTAAATTCAAAATAAATAGCAAGAAAAAAAACTACATAATTAAGATTCATTTTGAGGTTTCCAGCCTCTCACTATTTGAAATACAACTTCTCATATCATATTCTGAATCATGCATCCCTTTCAATGATTTTTCTTGAATTTCCTTCTCATCCCAATACATGTCAGAATTTTAAATAATTATCAAAATAGTATTATTCAATATCAAAATACCAATTTGTATTTCTTAAATATATTTAGCTCTTTTTGCAGTTGAAATTTTATTTCTGTATAAGCAGAATGGTCTTATTTAGTTTCAATAATAATCTTTAGAAAATTTGGCTTTCTTTCAACTCTTCACATTCTACATTTTGGAGCTTCACATCTTCCAAAAGGTAAGAACTACTGGGGAAACTTGAAAAAAAATATTACTATCTCAGGACAAAATCAAGATCATTTTAATTCCATTTTATCATTTGCATCCTAAGGACAGCATGTCCATCATAATTACAAAATGTGATAAACTAAAAAAAAATTCCATTAGTCATTCAGAGTTCCATCTGTCAGAGTAGGAAGGACCCTCAATGGAAAACACATAATTTTGATGAAAAATAAAAATTATTTTGCCATCTTATAATTTCTATATGATCAACAGTCCTAAATGTACAATTTCAATTATTACAAATTAAAAATAATCTGTATTCTGATCAGGTATTATGTGCCTATAATACTAAATCATTTCCCTTTTATTTCTTCCCAGCTTGACATCAACATCATAACCTCTGCTCACCAACCGTGACCAATCATACATTGCTCTGGATCTTTTCTGGTCTATCAGCCACACAGTTCCATACACTCTGGATTTAAGGATTTAAACACTACTTTGATTATTTTGCAAAGTTAAATAAAATGGAAATATAATTTTAAGCTTTGTTTGCTTTTTAAATGGAAATGAATATTGTATCCATTTCTATAAAGAGAATTTTATGTTCATGAGTAAAAAAATGTGTAATATTTCAATATTTTAATTATATTTATCTAAAAATATATACCAGATATCTTTGTTAATTTAAAGAAATATTGATAGTAGTACTCATGTCTTAAGGAGGTGTTAAGAGATTAAGTGGCAATCAAAAAATTATTCATTTTCTGTTTTTATAACTTTGAACAAGAAAACAGTAGTCATACTGTTTAACTGCTGTTACATTCTTTCATAATACATCATCATATCAGTATCATGAAAAGCTGATATCCAAGTAGTAGAGACATATGGCAGAAGAGTCCACTGTCTCAGAGTGTCAGTTTGATTAGGGATGTACTATACAAAGAAGAAATTATTCACTTTGAACTTACTTACTTTAGGGATATGGATGTCAGATCTTGTCTTGAGCAATATGGTAACAGGTTTCTGTAACACAAGAGCTTTCTATTTTAATTTCAATACTTCTTGCATTTATTTAAAGTTTATTTTCCATTCTTAAAGCTTTTTAAAATCCACGAATAGAAATAGAAAATAAGCTCTAAATAAATGCATAGAAGTGCTGAAATTAAAAAAAGAAAGCTCTCGTGATGCAGAAACCTATTTTCATATTGCTCAGAACAAGATCTGAAAACCACATCCCTGAAGTAATTTAGTTCAAAGTGAATAATTTCCATTTTGTGCAGTAGGTCCCCACAAAGTGCCACTCTGAGACAGAAGACATCTCTGCCATTATGTCCTTATGAGAAATAAGTGAAACATGAAGTAATTATCCAGACCATTTTTGATTACAATGGTTAATCATAAAAGAAGATATATATCTGTTTACTATACATTAATTTAAATGGAAAATTTTGAACCATTCTTTTACTTATATCTAGCTAATAACAATGGTAAAAAAAATTTCAAATAAAATCACATGTAACCGTCATTCACTATTAATTTACCAAAATTATTAATTTTTAAACAAAATACAGGATTCCTTGCTTTTTTTTAACAGAAAATACACAGAAAGAAGATAGTGATGAGGCTGTTTGAGAAGTTATTCAGAAGAAATTGCATATTAATCATTCTTAAATGTACATTTTACTAAAAGAGACTGAACTAACTGAGGTTAAGATTCCAGATCCCTTTCAGTCTAAACGAAAAACTCTTATTTAATTCCAGAGGCACGCAAAAAATTACAAATATTTCTATATAATAATATATATTATAAATTTCATGAAAGGTTAAACCAATTACATTTTCAGAAAGGAAAATGTTAGAAAAATAGAGAAATCAAGACAACTTTTCAAAAAAGTTCAAAGAAAATTAATAAAAAATATTTGAATTATAATTTCTATAGTACCTACAATTCAGCTTCTACAAGATAACGATTTATTGTAGGAGAAATCATGCAAATTGATTCTCAAAAGACCTTCCTCAAATTATAAAATTATTATACATTCAGACGTTTTTAATTTCATATTGCGAAGTCCTCGTGTCATAATGCCCTTTTATGTAGAAATATGAAGTAAAACAAAAAAGATGTCATGGAATATTTATGTTTTTACCATAGCAGGAAGAGATAAAGTATATAAGGAATAGAATTTTGATATGAACGGGTTCAGATAAGGATCAATGGAATGGATAAGGGCACTATCTTATAGTGCCACTACTCCTCGAGATGAATTAATATAAAATGCTATTCTACTTAATATGATCAATGAACATAAAAGAAATAAAATTAAAAAAATAATAACTGTACCTTCAACACTTCTTCAGATTCTAATAAATCTTTTAAACCTCCATCTTCCATTAATTGAGGGCATGAAAGTAAGTCAAATATAAACACAGTTTCTTCTGTAGTTGCAAATTGCAGCAGTGTCATGGGGCCTGACGGACCCAAGTTCACACCTTCCCCATCAAAAGAAATGACTTTCTCTTTCAAAGACATAATATATTTGACTACAGAAGAACATTCTTTAGTCTTAGTCACTATTTTCACTTTCTTTATCATCTTCATAATAGTAGTGTCAATTGGTTCTTTGTTCGAAGTACCTGAGGAGTTGTATACCAAGCGATCTTTATAGTCAATAGCAGAGTTATCTGCCACAGCCTTCATAATCTGTGTTTTCAGTCGCTGCTGAAAAGATTGAGGCTTGTCTTGATAGCGGCCTGCACCACTGTTTGGAGACGACTGAGAAGAAGTATTTGCATTTGTGGTAGAAGTAGGTGGTGGCTGAGGACTAACTGCAGATGTTTGAGAACTCTGAACAGGCACAGTGGAAGAACTTAGAGCTGGTAGAGTTGATTTTCTTTCAACAACAGATACAACATTAGATTGGACATGAAATATCTGAGAGCTCATTTTTAAGAAGGCGAGGAGATCTTGAGGATTATTCACCATTTTGGACCACATATCTTTCGGAAACCATGCAGTAAGATGGGCAAACAACTGACTCACAGGCAAAGGACCTCTGTGTTTCAAAACATTTTCAAAAAAGTTAATAAGTTGATTTGTAAGTTGAGGATCCAATTGTTCTTCTTCTGGAACTTTGGTAATCATTAGAGTTGTATCATTATTTAAATTTTCTAAAACACTCCTGAGGACTACATAATCATCTTTCACAACAAACACGTCAGAATACTTCATAAGGAACTCCTTAAATTCTTTTCCATGTTGACCAGATATATGCCTCGTCTCTGGCGTAGCTTGAGATCTGTGACCCAACAAGCTCTTAATAGGGACTTCTGCATTTCCATATTGTTCTAATTTAGCTCTAAAATATTCTACAGCTTCATGGGCATAATCGCGTTTACTTTTTCCGTTTGTGTCATCGGTTTCAGTAGAATAACAGGTAACACTAACCTGATCATCATTAATAGTAAATAAAGATGGATATTGTGACAAAAATTTTCGCAAACCTGATTGACTTCCCCCAGCTATTTGTCGCATTTCTTTAGTAAAACCTTTTGTTCCGAATTGGCAGGATAAGTCATGAAGGGTACGAGGTTGACCCTTGTCAATCAGCCGATCCAAAAAGAACATGAGAGTCATATTCCTTATATGATCGTAGTCTTTGCTGTCCATGTTTAATTAATGAATCGGTAATTAATTCTGACTTTGGCACAATAGAGTTTCGGCATACTGCAACTGCAGCTTGGTGGCCGCATAAATATGACATCACCATCAAAATCCAGCCATATTGAATTACTGTAGGATAACAACATAACACATCATTTCATAGATAATTCTATTAAATAGATTTACCTTCGTTGTTAGACATCACCCTTGAATGATTACTAATAAATCCACTAGGCGGCAGACGAATAGATATAAACGGGTCTATTTTGAAGTTTTGAGTTATTGAGACGCTCCTTCTCCGCACGTTAACAACAACGTGGAAAAGTGACGTCTCCCAACCCAACCGGGGGTACCAGAACAGACCTCAAAATGGCTTCAAAACCAATCTAATCAAAACATTGTTATCTGTTTCCAGCTGTAAAAATTTTCTTTCATATTATCTTATGGCAAGATTCGGTAAAAACTCCTTACAAAGAAAATGTTTGCAAACTTTAAGAAATTTGAGGCAGTGGCGTAGGGAGGGTAAGTGGTGCCCGGGCAATAATATTATTTTTTCATCCCCTCATCATTTTAGATGAAGAAGTGACAAATATGCACTTATATTTTGTCTCCATTGTCCCTCAAGACTGGAGCCCAGTCTATCCATACACCCCTTTCCTTCCAGTCTACGCGACTGCATGTAGAAAACACTTGCATCGAAGGGTAAAATAGGTAACCCCTCTGTCCGTAGTTTGGTCAGCATCCAGTGGTGTAGCGAAGGGGGATGGGGCAAGGCAATATTATTTCGCACACGTCTTTATACTTTGTTTTAAAAATTGACATAAACACAGTAATAATATGGGGTCTATTCTGGTACCCAGAGTTGGATCGAGAGACGTCACTTTTCCCGTTGTTAACGTGCGGAAAAAGTGACGTCTCCCAACCTAACCAGGGGTACCAGAATAGACCCGTATGTCTCCAAGGCGCGCCCTAAGACTGGGGTTTCTGTATCGCCCTGCACCCTGTTGCTATGCCACTGTCTTGAGAGATCGCATGCTCACAAGAATGTGTATATGCCCTTCTAACATTACTTTAAATCGCATTATTAAAGAATTATTTATGAAAGAGGATATATGTAAAAGGGGAAAATAAAGAACCAAAGGATTGAAAGGATGCCTGCGAAAAATGAAATCTGTATTATATGTACGGCTGAATCAGAATTAGATTCATTCTATGGACAAAATTTATTGAGTTGTTAGAAAAGTCATTGAGTATTTTTCCTACGTTTAGTAGAAAAGGTATGTTTGAGACGTATGCTTGCTATAAAGCCGGTGATATGAGAGCCGCTAAAATTGAGAACTAATTCTCGAATTGAAGACTACGCATGAGATTTGGCCTCACCGCCAATCTAATACGCTTTTTCCTACGTTTCTCGAAACTCATTTATTTGCATGAAGAACAAACATCAATCAAATACATCCCAGATAATAATTTTAGTTTGCAGCAAAATTGCGGCAACCTTGCTCTGCAAATCGGCAACAAAGTTTGACATGGCAAGAGTGCAAGCTTCAAACAAGTTATTGCAAACGAGTTAGTCACCACGCGTCGAACTTGAAGCAAGCTTGTTGCGTCAAACTCATTGCAAACTTTAGCAAAAATAGACAACGCAGACAAACCTCGGATTCGAACCCATAACCATCCACGTTATAGCCAGTCGCCTTAGCCACTCAACCAGCGAAACTCTGATAAGAGAAGATAGATTGTGTTACTGTCTGTCCGCCAGGAGAACTCTCGCCGCCAAATTGTCTAGTTTACGGAGGTCGCTGTAGAAACAGGCTATCGTAGGAAGAATCCATTTCGAGTAGGTAGACTTTAATTGGCGCACTAAGCTCCAAATGGGAAGGAACGTGAAACTGCGGCAAAACCGAGAAGACGAATGGTCAACTACCGCCGCAAACTGACACCAAGAATAAAATAAAACTCCGACTTGCATCAGATTCCTCCTATTCGAAATGGATCTTCCCTAGCATTACCAGTTGCTATAGCGACCGCCATCAACTAGACACTTTGGCGAGGAGAGTTCTCGTGGCGGACAGACAGTAATAGATCATCTACGCGTTTTATTTTAAACTGTTTTCTTGATTTCATTAATTTTCTATATTTTGAAGTCAAAGAGAGAGCGATTTTCGCTAATAACTACGTTTCGCTAGTAGAATAAATTATGAAATTAGGGCAAGCGGGTGGTCGATTATGCTGTGTTAGTTTGCAGGAGTTTCGCTGCAAACTTTTTGCGTCAAGTTTGTCATGACAAGATAGCAGTCTTGTGAAAAATTAACCTAAATTGATAAATTTAATTTTTCATGAAGATAGAGATCCACACAAATGACGATGAAGACAGTTTCAATTTTAACTGGACATTTATTACGGCACAACATGGATACCACTCGTAGCCATAACACAAGATAGACAATAATAAAAACAATACTTAACACATATCATAACAGGTCGTGACACACACACATCTCGACGTCTTCTCCGGAAGGAGAAAGTAAAAGCCAGAGGGCCAGCAAGAGAAAACACAGCAAGCCAGTAACCGCGAGAAAACTAGCATCACACCTTTATATATGCGTGGCGATTAAGAAATTTACATCTTCACTGACATGCTGATTGAGATCAATCGGTGATTCGAATCAGCATATCATTCGAGTTAGCGCTGATCGCAATGCTGACCAACTAGAGCCAACAAGATTCGAAAATTATAGTCTAGCTGATGCTGCCGATAAAAAGAGGAGAGATTTAATTTATTCCCAACAAATGCCCCCCTCGGCAGTATTTCAGCTATATTCCTAAAATACATCCAATTCGAAAAAAATTGTTTATAAATTGACCAAAACTGAAATAAATTTATCAGTTTTATCGCCGCACACATACAATTTAAATTTGATGTCTAAAAATTTAACATTTATATATGTTATAAAAATTTAGTTGTTTCTATGATTCCATTATTTTGATACATTTAATTTTTCATATTTAAATAACAATTTGTCATATATATCATACAATGCTTTAACATCTAACAAATGCTGATTTTTACAGTGTCCAAATAATCAATTTTATTTACAAATTATATAATCAAGATGGAGCAATTCAAAAATCACTCAAGTGACAAAGGCAAGAGATAAAAATGTTATCCTAACAAATTTTCAGAAAACAAGATTAATCTAATCAGGATATTATGCATCTAATAAATTCCTTAAAATACATTCTTATATGGTGCATATATTTATACTAGAACTTAATTATATGCAACTTAACATTAACTCTTAAAGAACACTTCTAATTTTGTACAAATCTAATTTTTGAATAACTTCTCATTAAATTTATTAAGCTGAAGTTTTGTCTGAGCTTTGGTAAATATGTCTGCAATATTCATCTTCGTATTAACATACAATAATTTAAACACTTTCAAGTTTAACAGATTCCTGACAAAATGAAATTTTACATCTATGTGCTTAGTGCGATTATTTTCAATCGATGATTTAGAAAATTGAATTGCAGCCATATTGTCACTGAGTAACTTACAAGAAATGTCACCTAATAACACATTGGTGGATTGGCATTCTCCAAGAACATTCTTTAGCCACATCAGCTCCTTCGCCGTTTCACAAATACTTAAAAATTCAGCTTCCATAGATGAAAGAGTCACCGATTTTTGCTTGGCGGTTCTCCATGAAACTGGTACATTTCCACAGAAAACTATGTGTCCGCCTACTGAAATTCTATCATCTGTGCAAGATGCAAAGTCGGCATCCGAGTATGCAGTTAGGGAAATTTCGGCAATGTTTCCGATGTCTAGTTTGTAGTTTCTTGTAGCTTGTAGATATCCCAATAATTTCATCAAACCGCTCCAATGGACGACTCCTGGATTGGATTGAAACTGTGAAAAAAGATTAATAGCGTAATTAATATCGGGCCTAGTTCTCGATGCAATGAAAGCTAAGCATCCCATTACACTCCTATATGGACCTATATAACCAAAAAAGAAAGAATTTAAATCGCAAATATCTAAAATAGATAATTTTCAGAATATTCCTAAAATAAAATTTTATTCGCATTGTAAGAAGAAAAGAACGGGCACACGAAGTATATTTACTATCATTTAAGAAAATAAAACAATTATGATGTAAAATATTCTTCCCCAGAAAATAAACAAAGAAATGAGATCATGCAAACGCAGGAAACAGAAACAAATTCGTACCATTCCATAAGAACGTGTTGTACAAAAAGAAATACGAGACCCTGAAGAATATTCTAGATTGGACTTGACTTTCACTTTTTTTCTTTCTTTTCTTAAGAATCGTTTAGAAATTTAAACACATCTGATGATCGAAGCTAGCTGAAGTTTCTTCTGATTATTTGTAATTTAAGGTACTTATTTTTTTTCATTAGATCCCTGTGATGTTATTCAACACATGTTCACTCCATTTTTCTTTTAAACTTTCATCACTTTTTCATTTTATTTTTCACTTTCGTTTTCTGAAAAATAATGATCTATCTACACAGCCTTATCTCAGTTTGATTTTACCCTTTAAGCTGAACTTTATCCAGGGTTAATTTACTGAAATCTGCTCTCATTACCTCTAGAACATTCTAGACGTCAATAATCAACAAACCTTTATGTTTAAAAAGTTTGAGATATTTCCTTTTTCGAGAAGGTTTGTTCTTAAATGTATATAAGCATGCAGCTGTGTAATTCTTAGAATGGATGGCAATGATGAAAAAGATTGTTCGTTTCGTTTAAGTGTAGTGTTGGGATTCTCAAATCGCACACGCCGGTGGAGGGTGCTCTCCTCCCCCAAGGGTCGGGGATTGTTTTTAATTAGTCGAGTTGAGAACTTGAAGGCTAAAAGAACGTTTTCGTAAGGCGCCGGCGAGTGAGGCCGGAGTTCCCAACGAAAAGTGTAGCTGTATATTGAAGTGGTTGACCGCGAAGGGTCCCGATGTATCTTTCTGCCTGTGTTGTTGCTGGCAGCGAAGGGTCGCAACAATTATTTTCTACGTGCTGTCCTAACCGTTATTTTGGTGTTTGTCCTGAATGTTATGTAAATAAACTGTTGTTTGTTATCACATCTCTGGAAATCCATTTAAAAGAACCAACAACAACACCATAAAAAAGGACCACGATCATCACATTAAGTATTGATTTTTGAAAGCCTGTTCTTAGTTTTTTACGTGAATACCAAGCTGATATATGAATTAACTATTGAAGTATTCATATTGTGACATCTACATATAATTTCGATATTGTTTGTTGCTTGATCCCACAAATTTGTAATTGGATTATGATGCAAATAAATTTGTGTGATTGAATCTTGGGATCTTTTGTTTTGAAAAATATGGTGCCAACAAGTCACTGATTTCGCGATTTATGTGGGCGCGTAGAAGTAATTAGAATATTCTTTTAGTAATAAATATGCCAAAACGCGAGACTTAATATACCTCCAGCGCAGGAAATTAATCGAAATTGGAGTTTAAGAAAAGTGATTTATAAATACATTCAGACTTTAAAATATATAATATTAGAATTTAAAGCAAAATTAAGTGAGATTATTACATATATATATATATATATATATATATATATATATATATATATATATAATTTTTTATATTTAATTATATAGTTAATTTAATTTGTTATTATATTTTAATTTTTCCGCATTTTTAAAATAAATCCCTTTTAACACCCCCTAATTTTCTACGTTAAAAATAACGAATTTATGATTAAAGTTATTTGATTTTAAATTCCGTAAGTTAAAAACGTAAAAAAAGTATACGGTTTTAGCGACAATGTATAAAGGAGAAATGCTGCCCATTAGTAGGGCATCTGTTGAAAGAGTCAGGAACCTTTAAAACAATATTCTGTGGATGGTTTAGAATTTAGTAATTTGTAATGGTAATGTTTCAGTAATTTGTGATTAAACTGTTATTATTAAAAAGGTATTTTTGAATTATAAATAATTCAAAAATCATTTTGTTAGATAGTATTTTTTGAAAATATTGCGAAAAAACGCCAAAATCTTGCTTAATTTTTAAGTAACTGAAATTTTAATTTACTTTTGGACTTGAAAAAGTTGGCAATTATTTTCATCTTTTTTTTGAAAAGCATGCGTGCCAAATTTCATAAAGATCGAGCAAAACTATAGATTTGTACAAAAAATTCTTATAATGTAAAAAACTTCTTTTGTTGTTTTAAAATGCAGTCCATTTTCCTTGTTTCGACAACTTTTTTTTTCTTTAAGTCCAATCTTTTTCTTTCTTTCTTCGTTACTTCAAATAATTTTAGTTTTTTATTAGATTTTCTATGTTATTTTGATAAATTTACTTTTTAACAATGACCTTAAGCTCATTTTTCCACTTAAGGCAAGATAATCTTCTTGTAGATTATGTAATTCATTTATTTGTTATGATTAGGTTAAATTTTCACTTTATAATAAGCTTAATAATGCGCAATAATTGGATTATAATTATGGAAAATTTAAAAAAATAATCTTCATCGAATCTCGTGTTTTTTAGACTTTTTTAACAGTTGAATGTAAAGTCTTATATCATTAGTTTCATTAGATATAAAAACATACTGCATCAAAATTTATCTCAAATGTTAATCAACTGTTTCTTTCTTTCTTTTTTTTCTTTGCACAATTTCTTTCTCGGTCTTTTGTACTTTTTGTAGCAAATTTAATGTTTGTTTAATATAATGAAATTAAGACAATTAATAAGATGGACGAGTCGGTTGGTATCTGAATGTGGCTAGTGTTTAATATTACAAAAACAATGTAAAAATAGAGAAATGGTAATTTCAGCTTACCTCTCATTTTTTTTTCTTTCCTTTTGCAAGATACGCTACATATGTGTGTGTGTGTGTGTGTCTTTACTCTCTTCCGACTATAAACAGAAATCACTCTTTTCTCACCAATTATTTTCCATGAAAGACAGACCAATAAGACTGAGGCCCCCTTTATTCTTCTAAACTCAAATTACCCCCAAAACGCATGAAGAAAAGCGTGAGTGTCGTCTTTTCATAGATGTCATTTGATGTCCTAGTTACTGTTTTAGCCAAGAAAACCTTTTCCTACAGGCGAATTCCCTTGCTTGTCAGATTTATGCCAGTAAATTGAAACTACAGAAAAGAACGAAAAAAGCACCTCTTATAGCCATCTCTCACAAGAACCGCATCCTTTCTGCACAAAGGGACGCAATTCCTTCCGTCTTTCTAGGGCTTCCGAAACCAACAAAAAATCTTTATGAATATTGCTGCTGGACTTTGCACAGAAGAGGTTTGTTGGATAGCTGCAACATTGAATGAATCAAGCAAGTAATTTTTGGGGTCCATTACCCCTGCAGGGCGCCAAATCCCCGGTAATGTTACGTTGGTGATGCTGGATAATTTCAGTTCTGGGAATTAGATTATCTGTTTCTGTTGTTGGAGGCAAAGGATGTGTGCGTGGAAATCCATCTGGATCTTGTGGGATTGTTGCTGGAGCACTGCAAGAACTGGGAGAAACATCTGTAAATGATCGGAAGGTCAAAGGAAGTGGACTAGAAAGAGACCTCAGTACAGTTCCTAAGGGTAGTTGTAATTGCATATGCGTCTTGGGTCGGTATTCGACCACCCGCTGTTCGGCTGGTCGAATTACGACGGCAATAAATCCCAAACGACGGTTGTGGAACGCTGAAACGCGGACCTTGGATACAGGGCTATTTTATTTATTTGCTTTAGAAAAGCTTACTATAGAGAAAGAGTTCTTTTTTTTCTCCCACACTTCCTGTGGGGCCAAATTGTCTTCTGTTTCAGGGGCCCACTTGCCATCGGGCAAACTGGCAACCTCGCCAGTCTGCCACTGTTCACAATTATTCAGAAAAACACGAAGCACAGGTACAATATCTCTTGTACAGATTAGCAATGCAAACAGACAACAAGTCACTAATAAAGACAGTAACAGCACTTCCAATAGCGCTCAGCTCACCGGCTTCCAGCTCGCACTGCAGACGAAACTCCAATGTCACTCCTTTCGGTTGCCTCCGTTTATATTGCTCGACTGGTCCTGACGTCATATGGAATTATCTAGTACATTCAAGCGTACCTCCTCACCTAATAGAGATATTGAGAAAATGATCGCATTTTCTGGTATCTCCGATTTGTCGCCAAAGTCACCAAGTTCGTCGCCAAGATCAGGGGTCCGAGCCTGGCCGCGGCCGGTCATTTCATACTTACCCTTGTAAAACTCTCTTCCCAACCATAAGACTAGCGAGGCATGAAAGCGACATTACATTTTTGTAACAATATTTATTAGTAATTTTATATCTAAATATAAATAGTATACGTTAATTTTAATAAATGATACAAATACACATAAGATAAACATACAAAATCAAATGTATAAATATGAAAGAGAATAAATAGTTACATTTTGCTTAATTTGATTCATCTATCAGTTATATATACACACATATTCTTTCTTTATTATAAAAAATGTATCTATCTAATGCGAAAAATATTACATTTTATTTGCAGTATTATAGACTTAGTTGTGCTCGAATTATTATCGATGCATATTTTCGTTTAAGAATTTTACTCAGTGGCAAGCCAACTATTTAAAATTTAAATTTGTGAGAATAATTTTTCTTTATGAAGTTTCAAGAGCAAATCCTTATCATTTAAAACGCTAAGTTTTTTTTTTCTTTTCGAAATCTAAGTGCCCCCGAATCTTATGGAATTTATAAAACGAAATACGTTTGCCTTTCGATTTTTTAAAAAATTATATTAAGCAACCAGTAGATATATAACCTGCCAATTTGTTAAAACTATAAAATTACTGAAAATTGGTAATACAGTAGAGTCCCGCTAATCCGGACATATGGTTAATACGGAGAGGATTTTGAAAAAGTATTTATGTACAAATTATGTATAAAGATGTTTTGTTAATCCTACATCAATTCGTTGATATTAAAACTAAAGTATTATTAATAAAGTACTACTTAGTGGTATTAAAACTAAAATGTTATGTACTAGTGAATTTGTGCGTAAGTATAAGGAAAAGTTGTAGTATTTATGAAAAAAACCATCGATTTTTTTTAGTTTCACCCATCTGAAACTTATATTACATTCATTTTAAGGTAAATTCCGTTTAATCGGGACTTTCGGTGATCCGTACAGTGTCAGGCCCCATCCAGAAGTGGCGTTAGAGTTTGCCCGACGGGGGGACCACGGTCTGTCGACAGAGGTCACGACCTGCTGTACGTGGGAGGCGAGTGTAATGAAATTGGTGTCAAATTTTCGCCAGATCTTTAATTATCAACTAGATGAATACCCCGTACAAAAATTCTCCCCGACGGGGGCAGCATAGCATCTCCGACAGAGGCCCTTGCCCGGTTCCCCCACTGGCGCCACCCCTGCCCCCATCTAGTCCGGATTAACTAGACTATACTGTATATAAATCCGAAAATGTTTGTCCGAAGTGACTGACTTTTTTTAAATAATATATCAAGACAAATGAATAATCCTAAGCACTTTTTTGTAAATTACTTATGAATGATTGATAATTACACAGATTGTCTTGCATAAAACGAATCACCATAGTTATTAACATTATCACGATACTAGATACAGGAATTCAGGAACTATACGACAACAGGCATATTTTGACCTTCTGAATATGTCTACATCGTCAGTTGTTAATAATGATAAATCATTGTTTTCTAATGTTTTGGATTAGATGAAATGTTTCATTTACTACGAATGATATAATTAAAAATAGAGGCAGGATGTATAAAGTTATTCAAATATAAGGTCACTCCCAAAATTTTTGGACATTAGAAACGTTTCATAATATTGCAATATTTCCTTTCAGAACAAATATTTTAGCATAAATTTTTAGACAGAATACTATGCCTGCTATTCCTTAATTCTACGTGGATTTAAATCTACATAAATTTTCAATGGGATTCTTGTAAATTTAATTCTTAAAAATTCATATTATTTGGACACATTCAAAACATAGTTTATAAAAGTTTTAAAACACATATTAAACTTACTTGATATTCTTCAAACAAACAGCAACGCTTTCTACCTAACAGAGCTAACCACGGAACGTGAACATCCACATTTAGCTGTTTCAAGGGAAATTTTCTAAGAAGTGTCAAGAAAATAGAATCAGACCCGAAATTTCCCTGCCCCAGCTACAAAAGAATTTTAGCGAACTAAATGATGAGTTGAAAAGAGTGGCCAAGACAACACTTCCGGAACTCTTGCTGATGAGCAGAATTATGTCGACACTGCCATCGGAATTCTTTGAGTTCAAGAGCGTCTGGGAGTCAATCCCTATTGAGGAGCGGTCAGTCAATAAGCTGACGGAAAGACTACGCCTGATAGAGATGCGTCTACCATCCAAGCCTGACAGTACAGCATTAGTTGCTACAAAGAAAAAGGCTGCAAAAAAGGTGGAAAGAAAATGCTATGTGTGTAGAAAACCAGGCCACATTGCAAAAGACTGCTGGAAGAAGGACAGGAAACGGAAGACTTCTGGTGATGCTTTCGTCTGCATTGTGGAAGGTGTCACAGAAAAAGAACAATGGATAGCAGACAGTGGGGCATCTGCCCATATGACAAGCTACCGGAAGTATTTCCTGGACTTCAAAGAATTTCCCTCACCGAAACCAGTGAATGTGGGGAACAACAATGCAATTATGGCGTATGGTCAAGGGACCGTAAACGTTGACATGAAAGTCAACGGGAAATGGGTCAGCAACCATCTCTCAGAAGTATGGTATGTGCCTGATGTAAGCAGAAATTTGTTATCCGTCTGCCAGACACTTGCAAAAGGTTTTGTTTTTCGAGCTGAAGGAAATGAATGTTCCTTTACAAGGGATGGGCATGTACGCTTAAGAGGCATTAGGACAGTAAATGGCCTCTATGCTTTGGAAATGCGTGTTATATGTCCTGAAGTGCCTGCCGAAGTATGTGTTGCTTCTTCTGATCAATCCCTTGAACTGTGGCATGAAAGACTATGTCACCAGAGCAAACCTATGTTAAAGAGTTCCTTGGTCAAAGGGGAATTGAGGTCGTGAAAGCAAAGTGTCTTGTGAGGGCTGCCTGTATGGGAAACAGCAGCGTGGGAGATTTCATGAAAGACCTAGTCGTCCAATAGTGACCGGAGCTCTTATACATGCAGATGTATGTGGATGTATGCAGGAGAGATCAATAGGTGGATCTCGGTACTTTGTGTGTTTCAAAGACGATTTCTCGAGATTTCGCAGAGTCTTCTTCATGGAGTCTAAGTCTGAAGTGTCAAATTGCCTCAAGGTCTTCTTAAGTGAAGCAAAAACAGCAGGTCACACAATTAAAGAGTTCCTTAGTGATGGGGGAGGTGAGTTTAAGAATTCGCAGGTGTGTGTAATGCTACAATTCTGTGGAATAAATATAAGGTACTCTATGCCTTACACTCCTGAACAAAATGGATCTGCAGAGAGGGAGAACAGAACTATCGTGGAAGCGGCTAGATCTATTCTCCATCACAAGGGTCTTCCTCTAAAATTGTGGGCAGAGGCAGTGAATACTGCAGTTTATGTTTTAAACAGAACTGGCCCAAGCAGAGAGAAGGAAAAAACACCTATTGAACTATGGTCAGCCAGCTCCTTTAATGTTCGCTATCTGAAGGTTTTTGGAACCAAGTGCTTTGTCCATGTTCCTAAACAGCGTAGGCAAAAATTGGATCCAAAGAGTGTTGCAGGGTTTTTTGTTGGCTAATGCGGTGAAAAGGATGGCTATAGAGTCTGGTTGAAGGAGCACAACAAGATTATTCTGAGTAGAGATGTTATTTTCGAAAATGAAGCATCTTACTCTGTGATAGCTCAGAATGGTAAATCTTGCAGTGTGGTCAATGAACCCTCAGTTGACCATGGGTCAGAGATAGAACTGATCAGATCATCTGATGTGCCAGATTCAGATGTATGCCAGGAAATAGGGGAAGCTTCTTGTGATGCTATAGATTCTTTACCTTCAAAACACATATGATGCAATTTTTATTCAAACAATTTTGACTGAATTTTACTGAGATCGTTACTACTTGTTTTGGTTGCTAATCAAAATAATTGCATAGTCTTTTTAGGACTATCCTGACAATGGACTCGTCTCCGGGACCAGGGGCAAGGTGTCCCGTAATCAAGAAGTCTTTTTAGGAATTTAATATGTGAATGTGACATGCAAAGTTCAATACGCATCTAATTAGGAAAAAGGGTTAAATCCTGGAGAGATGCGAATGAACTAACATCTTCCGGGAAAATTTATGGTCGAAAAACGATCCTAAACAATCATGACAGAAGATAATTGAAATGATTAGTAATATTTAATCGCCAAAAACGACCCTAGACCTTACAAACAACTTCAAAAAGGGAAGCAAAACTATTTCTACTCGTACTATAGGATAAGAACTTAAAGAAATGGGGTTGAAGAGTTGTAGTGCAACAAGAAAGTCTCTTGTTACTGCGACTAACCGAAAAAAGAGACTGCAATTTGCTAAGGAGCATAGAGATTGTACCCTTGAGCAATGGCAACACATCGTGTGGTCAAATGAATCCAGAATTACTCTCTTCAAACACGATGGGATGGTCATCCGAAAGGGAAAGCTGCGAATTGTGAAATTTTTTTGATGTGGCCTTAAAAGATGAATCTTCTTCAATCCAATTAAAAATCATTTTTTGATAACTAATATTTTTACAAAGTGCATTAATAAGGTCCCTACTTCAGCAATGTATGAATATTTTCGTTTTTCGACTTTTTGTTAGAACATTATTCGTGCTGGAAAATAATCGTCTGCGACGCAAGTAGTGTCATTCTGCTAGTGAAAACAACCAGTTTTTTTTCGTCAAAGCTTCGCTTTCCGTGAAGTTTCGGATTATTATTTTTGGCGTTTTGCTTTTCGAAGAAGACTCAGCGTTATAAAGATGCAGCCGCGATCTTAGAAAGATCGAAGGACGCGTTTTTGAAATCTGCAGAAACTTGTGTCGTTATTTAACAACATCAATCTTTTTTTGGTTTGCCGCATTTACAGTGTTATTCTCTTCTTATCTTTTTTATTCATCAAAATAGGTAAGAAAATCCATTTTCCTTTTTACTTTTTCTGAACTGCCTGAATTACAAAGTGCATGGTTTTTCGCCTTACGACGTATTTGGCATACTTATGAATCTTTAATTCCTGCCATCGTGTAACCAAAGATGGGTACTATTCATACCCACCTTGTGAACACTGAAATGGAGGATTGGCCATCCAACTCTAAGAATTTATTTCGCTCAAAATTAACCTTGCATGATCAAATTATTGTGCAACCCAAAATGGTGCACATAAATTTAACATTTTCTTTCAAGCTGTTTCGGGTAACTTACCACAAATATATCCAAAGCAACTTAAAGATAATCTCGTTGTAAAAATTGAGAAATGTTCAACTTATTGACCATGTTCAGTTTACGAGACAGAATCGGCTACTAATTTCTACTGAACACTTAGAAACGGCGATAGAAATAATGAACATAAAGGCCATTATGGGTATCACAACCGTCTGTTCAGTAATATCCGAGCAAATTACTAGTCACTTTTTATTGCGAAACGTTCCTCTTTAAACATCGTTACAAGAACTTACAGACGAACTTGAAGTTGAAAATAATGTCAAAATACATGAAGCTCAACGTTTCTTATCTAATAAATCAAGAAACACCGCTACTGAGAATGTTTTAGTAACAATTTATGGCACTAATCTACCGCAGCACCTTGCCGCAATCTTGCTTTGCAAATCTGCAAAGCAAGATTGCTGCCACTTTGCTGCAAACTAAAATTACTATCTGGGTACATGCCAGATGTCAGACTCAAGGTCCCGATTTTCCATCAATATGTCGTCCATTTCTTGACGGGACATGGGCGATTCCGGGCCTACTTCTATAGGTTCGGTCTTTTCCACATCGAGGACTGTAGCTGCGGAGAGGAAAGCGACGCCAATCATTAAGGGGTCTATTCTGGTACCCCCGGTTGGGTTGGGAGTTGGATTGGGTTCCGTTGTTAACGTGCTGAACCTAACCCAACCGGGGGTACCAGAATAGACCCCTAAGTCTTCCATTGTCCACTCACGAAGTAGTTGAAGGAGAAGCTGAACTACGACAAGGAAGACCTCAGGACTTTAATAAGAGACAAGACAAATCGCAATATTATTAGAGAGGTGGTCGGAAAAGTCATCACCGACCCAGATAGCATGCACATTTGCAGCAAGTGTGATTTTTTTGATATTATCTTGCAGAGGCGTAGCCAGAAATTTTTGAAGGGGTGCTCAAGTAAGGGATGTGGGAGGCATCAGGTCATAGGAAATGAATCATTTGAAAATTTGTCCATATCTTAAAAAATAAACTTATCATGGTTAAACATTATAATAAAACTCAATTTCATTTTACATTTTGTTATTTATTGGTTTTAGATGTTTTTTTTAAATTCATCTCCAGCATCAATTCGGAAGCTCACTGCTGCTCTGAAATTTCCCTCATTTTGTTTACTGTCTTCTTTAAGAATTCCAGATTCCCGATGTCCCCCGCAAGGCAATTTCTTGCCGAGCGCAAAATATTACAGTCTTTATTATGGATGCTAGAATGGCTCTGTTCTTTGATACCTCTTTGGCACGATGATCATTTACACGATTTATTACACTAATTGATTTTTTATTCATGCAGTTTTAAAGATGTGAACAGTCATGGATGGCATTTTGGTGGATTTTAGAATTTTGATATTTCAAATAGTCTTCAATTGCAGTTCTATATTTCTTGTGGGGCTTTGAAATAAAAATCTTTTGTGCATTGAGGTCAGGGGCAAATATTATGCAGAACTTGCAATATGCTCCTTCCTCTTTTTCACTACACGCAAGCCAGTTAAAGCGATTTAGCCAATTAAATTGAAAACTCCTATTGTCTTTAGATGATTGTGGAAATTTATATTCTATTCCAGGCTTCTTCATAGCGTCATCTACTACTGTATCTGTACCACAGAATATGGCAACATCTCTGTTTTTTAAAGCACTTGAGGAACTTTTACTTTCTGGGATTTTTGAGTAGTGAATGCTGTATTGTCGACAACTTCTTCAGGGGGCGCTAACTGGAGATGCTACGGCAGGAGTCTCTTTTCCATTGTCTACTTCCACAGTATCGACATTCAAAGACAAATTAACTGCTGCAGATTATTTTATAACAAATAATTCTATGTTCTGTGTATTTTCGCACTTTTCTCTAATAGCAGTTTCCTTTGCACTTGTCGATAATGGCTGTCTGTGAGCTTTCTCTTTTCTTTATCTGCCTTCATTTGTTTGAATTTACTTCTTGTACAATA
Organism: Araneus ventricosus; assembly: GCA_013235015.1. NCBI lineage: Eukaryota > Metazoa > Arthropoda > Arachnida > Araneae > Araneidae > Araneus > Araneus ventricosus. The sequence continues at coordinate 917 of BGPR01023006.1, read as the reverse complement.
TTTTCTCTATCAAATCAAGAAAATATGCAATTGCTTTTTTGCAAATAAAACTTTTAGGTCCCCCTGAATGAAAATCGTTAACGCTAATCGTTTTTAAAAATGCTATTGCAATGCAAATTACAATTTTTAAGAATCATTTCCTTAAAATTATGTTTCTTTCATAATTGATTTCACTAAATTATAAGCAAATTAAACTTTCCTTACCTACTTTAAAAACATATTTGAATTCAACAAATAATCTCTCTTTAAAAATTAAACTCTTCTTTTTTAAAAAAATTAAAATAAAAATTGAACAATATCAGAAACATAAATATTGTTAATGTTGGAAAATTAATTATATTCTAATTAAAAAGTGTAAGTGAAACAATTTCACTTACCTCATTTCTCGGTAGAATGCGAAGTGCATCTGCATAGCAGATTCAAGTCATCTAAATAAAAGGCATATTATTTAATCCATTTTTGACCACAGAGTGGGAATCAGAGCACTGCCTTTTGAGAGATAATGAAATTTATTAAGCGAAGCACATCACGGCACATACACACGAAAGGAACAGAGTACAGAATACAATTAAGCAGAGTTACAAGGAAGTTCAAGTAGAGGTATGAGTTCAGAGCTCAGACCGCGGAGTTTAAGCGATGCCATCTGTTGGCGTACAGAAGAGTTGTTATAGTTTCTTATTCTGGAAAAATACATATATGTAACAGTTAAAGCATAAAACATTTTGATTAAAACATTGATTAGGATTGTTGTATCAAACAGTAATCAACTTAAAATTTTCTGATGTAAATGTATGTTTCTTACCGCAACAAAAGATCCCAAGATTCAATCACACAAATTTATTTGCATCATAATCCAATTACAAATTTGTTGGATCAAGCAACAATATCGAAATTATATGTAGATGTCACAATATGAA
>BGPR01023005.1:13326-24724 GCA_013235015.1 Araneus ventricosus | reverse complement strand
AATTTTAAATTTTGGATGCTTGTCATTATCCGTCGTGGCCTTCATCTGCGCGAAAAATAAAACCTTTTTCAAGTGTTAAGTGAGGAAGTATTTTATGGTGGCTGGACAGGTTAATTACCTCATTTTGTTTGCTAACCATTATTCACTGAAACGAAGGATCACACTTCAGGTTTGGTTAGTTAGTTATATTAGCGTCTCGTTTTTTGAGGCAACAAGAGGGCTCTTTTAGGACGGATCACGAAATTTTGAACTGTGATCAAAGGAAGATCACGACACTTGAGCCAGCAACAACAAGTGGCAAATTTGAACAATATGAGGCAACATGCGCAGAATTGTTCTGAGATATCTCCCTCTACCAATGTCGTAACTTCGCCGTCGGCTTAGCACTGCAATGTACGTCAAATAGATTTTATGATCCCTAGGGTCTGGAGTCACGAGGCGAAAGCCTCTACCGCCTGTGCGAAATACCATCACTAGCAACCCCCTCTTCAAACTTCTGCGTCATACCAGCGGGAGGACATATAACCCTCAATGTCCCGCCACAGGGCCCACTATTTTAATTGAATTTCTTTTCAGTTATCGTGAATTAATGTGTCATTTTCTTTAAAAAATTCGCGCTTCAGAGCAGAAAGTCGTGAAAATATTTTCTGGATGGAAAGACGTTGTTTGTGAAAAAAAGTTTAAGAAGTTCTGATTTAACAAATTAGCTTTAATTTCTGAGTACTTGTTTTGTTGGAGAAAACAGTAGTGATCTGGTTTATCGCAGCTTTATGACTGGAAAGACACTGGTACAAGTCTAGATTCCATCTAAAATTCGTTGTGTGCTTTGGGTTGATGCTTTTCATAGAAGGCAATTATGAAAAAACATCGGGTTTTGACATGAAGTAACTTTAAGAAATATAAATTACACTCTTTAATGCTAATCGGAGGTTGAAGTACCAGATGATACATTTCCATTTCAAAACTCACTTTTTCACGTGAGCCACCAAGCGCAAACTCGTGAAAGAAGTTATTTTCTGAGGAGCTTATCTCAAAATGGCGACTTTGAGCGACGAGCTTTGGGCTTTGTGTGTTTCAGAAGATAGGAAATCTTCATTTCTGGTTTTAGTGCAGCCAATAAACACATGAAATATGAAATAGGTAAATTGGGCTATAAGAGCATTTTGCATTCAAGGATATAGGTTGTTTCTGTAAAAGAAGAACCAGTATTTTAAAGGAAATAGGGGATAGAATTAGAGACTGTTTTGCGCGTAGTTCACAAAAATCCACATATTGCATCAATCATGAATTCAATGTTCCACAACAGACAGTTTGGAAGATTTTACATCGTCAATAATGTATCTGTAACCGTACCTCACATATTTACTCCAACTAATGAACCCACCGAGATTGACTTGCTCCAACGTTTCTGGGGAAAATTGGACCACCTCACAGATCTGTGCCGCGTAACGAAAAGAACATATAGAACATTTGTAACTATTCGAAAAGAAAATTTTAATGTTTTCGTTTTTTATGAGGAATTGTTTATTTTTCAGAGGTGTGATACTTTATCTTGTGGAGGATCAAATTTTTTTACGTTTGTGTGAAACAGTGGCGTTGTGAGGATAAGTGACGCCCTTGGCATAATTTCAATTTTTCGCCCCCAGTTTAGTTATATTAGCGTTCCGTTTTGAAGAAACACAAGGGAAGCATTGACGTTTATTTCCATGTCTTCCCTAAGAGTGGAGGCCGGGGCATCTATAGCCTCCTTTACCCCCCCCCCCTCCATCTCTACGTCACTAGTGTGACGTAGAAATTTAGAGAGGGGTCCATTGGCTTCCGTTTCTCTCTCGCCGTTTGATCATACTTCGATATTTCGAGGACAGAGCGGGCAATATTTGTGTAGTTTTAAAAAAAAACCGTTAAAGTAATCTACGAGGGTAAGTCATTAAGTAAGTCACAAAAGATAAGAAAAAAAAATTTACCATGATAATCACTTGGAAATGATTTTATTTTTCAACATAATCTCCACCAATGTTGATGCACTTATCCCAACGTTTTATCAGCGCCCCAACAAATTATTTGGGTTGCTGTCTCATCCACAGTAGGACTTCGTGTTGAACGTCATCATCATCTGCGAAGTGTTTGCCTCCAACATGTTGCTTCAGTGTACCAAACAGATCAAAATCGCTTGGGGCTAAGTCTGGTTGGTCAGTGCTACAGCATCCACCTTACAGCCTAGACTTAGCCCCAAGGGATTTTCATCTGAGGCGACGATGACGATGAGATGATGACGACGTTCAACACAAAGTCCTACTGTGGATGAGACAGCAGCCCAAAGAATTTTATGCAGCTGGAATTGGCGCGCTGATAAAACGATGGGATAAGTGCATCAACATTGGTGGAGATTATGTTGAAAAATAAAATTGTTTCCAAGTGATTATTATGGTAAATTATTTTTTTTCTTATCTTTTGTGACTTACTTAATGACTTTCCCTCGTACATGTCATTCTAGAATAATCGATTTAATAATCGATTTCACCGTCTCACTTAATGTACATTTCTGTGCTTCCTCCTTATTCTGTTATGTTTATGTTATCCTTAGGGTCACCATAATTTTTTAAATTGAAAACCGGACACCCGGAGGGGGAAGGTTGAAATGTCTTGAAAGGGAGGGGGGTCAAAGCATGATATAAAATTCTAAATGCTGCCTACGACCCTCTTTCATAACTCTAGCACAAAGTTTAAGGAAGTGAAAAAGAAAATTTGAGACGTCAGAATGCAAAGAAGATAAAATTTTTATTAATGTCTGGTAATCCAAAATTATATTAGTGAAAAATAGAATTAAAAGAAAACTTTTAATTTTCACTTTGAACTTGAGCCTGGATAAGGAAACTCGTCCACTTTCTCTTCAACAGTGGATGTAACAGCGTAAAAAATGAATGTTCGTTCACTGACGTAATGACGTCAGCTTTTTCAAAACCATCCGATTTTCTCAATAGCAACCACATTTCTCTCTCGCCGGATTCACTGGAGTAAATACAGACATTTCGAAGATACAGACACTAGTCCGGACGAATGGTAACCCTAGTTATCATTATTCTACTACTGTATTTATTTATTTTTTATTGCTGCAATGCAGGCATTTACGTATTGTTTCTAAATGCTAGATATCAAATTCAAGCATTCTAATCAGCATTCAAATTCTTGCATTTCAAGATATAAGATACAGTAGAACCCCGATAATCCGGACACGCGCTAATCCGGAACCCTCGGTAATCCGGACGGTCCATGGAGAATGATGCAAACCCGAATCCTGCGCTGATCCAACCCATGAATCAGAATGTTATTCAAAATATCAAGCTGGGATATCACAAGTTGCTTCTTACGACGATTCTCAATGATCCTCTGCACAATGAAAACTTGGAAAAAACACAGACAAATGTAAATTTAAAAGATGTCGTGTTCAGTCTTGCTAACTGGGCATCTGTGTCTACATTGCTGATCAACAAATCGTGAAAAAATTTGCTTCCCAATTTTATTGATACTGTAAACTCCACCAAAATTTCTCATTCTGAGACTAGGGCGGCACTCAACACTTCATTACAGTGGGCTGAAGACCAAAATTTTGAAGCACACGGAAATTATGCTCCTCAGACGTTTAAGAGACCGCGCATTTGAATTAAAAATTGGAACGGCCGCGCAAAGGAAAATCTGACTTTTTTGGACACTGATTATGTTCATTAACTTGCATATGTAGTAATTATGTATGTACATATCATGTTCATACTGTATCATGTTCATTCAATTTATCCATACAATGTTAGTTCATACAAATATACCATAGTACCTATACATACAATTTTTGAAAAAAAGTGTTTTACGTTATTTTTTAAAAACCTCGCTAATCCGGAAATCCCGCTAATCCGGACGTCCATGTGCCTGAATTCGTCCGGATTACCGGGGTCCTACTGTAATATTTAAAAATTCAATCCAAGTCAAAATTCGCACACAATACTCTAAATTTCCTCTACAGTTAAAGAGGAATTTATGAAAGGAAAAAAAAAAAAAAAGGTACGTTTGGCATTTTCCGCGATAGGATGGGATTTAAATGATCGAACTTAGTGTATCAAACAGAATGCAATCGCAAATTATCATCCAAAGAAAATTCTCAACGAAAATTGATCATTTGTGTGATGCTCATTTTATAAAACGAAACTTGAATACGATATTGTTTTATTATGCTGAAAAAATTGTACTCAGTCAACTATATTCAATTAACTACTATCAATCATTGGATAAGTTAGATAATACATAATTGACACTAATTTTAAAAAACCTCTCGACTTCCAAGTTTTTATCAAAATGAGCTAAATAAATATTTTTGATTGAATTTCCTTTTAACAATTGCTATATAGTTATGGTTGTCATAATTTCCAAGCATTGATACGGGACGTTTAAGTGCTAAATGCATAAATCATGAAAAAAGTGGTTATGTAATGGTCTATTTTACTATGATGAAAAATTAATAAAGTGTAAGCAATTTATTAAAGCAAACAAGTAAAATAATAATAAAAAAAAAGATGCAAGGCTAATTCTTTATATCCCAGTCATAATTTAAAGTTGACTTTACTTTCTTAATTCTATCATTTTCTTCGTTCACATAATTATAAAACTGGACGCAAGTCATTTTTAAATTATAATGACAAATCAAAACTGTCTTAAACGCTTAAGGTCAAATCCCATGTTAACTCGTTCTAAATACCATAGGTTACAAAATAAGTCGGTCTTTAAGCGGTTAATTATCTCTACTGACTGAATTTAGAGAGAAAACGGGACAAATAGTAATATGGGACTGAAAAGTGAAATACTACGACAGTCCCGTGTATACGGGACGCATGGCAACCCTATATATAGTTCTTCTTTTATTATTATTATTATTTATACAGTAGAACCCCGGTAATCCGGACACGCGCTAATCCGGACGGTCCATGGAGAATGATACAAACCCGAATCCTGCGCTGATCCAACCCATGGATCAGAATGTTATTCAAAATATCAAGTTGGGATATCGCATGTTGCTTTTGACGACGATTCTCAATGATCCTCTGCACAATGAAAACTTGGAAAAAACACAGACAAATGTAAATTTAAAAGATGTCGCGTTCAGTCTTGCTAACTGGGCATCTGTGTCTACATTGCTGATCAACAAGACGTGGAAAAATTTGCTTCCTAATTTTATTGATTCTGAAGTTGAAGAAAATGTACAAACTGAAGAAATTCAGCTTGCATCCAATTACAAAACACGAACCCGATGTCTAATACTGAAGGCCTCCAGTGGGCTTCTGAGGCTGACGACAGTTTGACTCGAAATAAAATTTTAACAGACGACGAAATTATCAGGACGGTAACAGCAGAAGATGATCATGATGACGACGTCACCACTGTAAACTCCATCAAAATTTCTCATCCTGAGGCTGGGTGGCACTCAACACTTCATTACAATGGGCTGAAGAGCAAAATTTTGAAGCACACGGAAATTATGCTCCTTAGACGTTTAGGAGACCGCGCATTTGAATTAAAAATTGGAACGGCCGCGCAAAGAAAAATCTTTGACTTTTTTGGACACTGATTATGTTCATTCACTTGCATATGTAGTAATTATGTATATACATATCATGTTCATACTGTATCATGTTCATTCAAGTTATCCATACAAATATACCATAGTAGCGATACATACAATTTTTGAAAAAGTGTTTTACGTTATTTTTTAAAAACCTCGCTAATCCGGACGTCCATGTGCCTGAATTCGTCCGGATTACTGGGGTCCCACTGTATTCCAATTTTGTAGTCGCGAAAATTTTCTCAGCCCCAAAATTCAGTCACGAGTGAAAAACTTTTAAAAACTTAGTCTTAAACAATCCTCAACAAATCGAGAGGAACACGTAGAATCTCTGCTCTAGCTGAATCTCTGTTCAGCTAGAGCAGAGGTTTTCACCTGTGGACGAGAAATCAAATATGCATTGGCGGAAACAAGAAAACACAAGGAATTAAAAAAGTTACAGAATTTTGTTTCCCCAAGTTAATACTTGCTGTTTAATAAATTTATCACTCGAATAGTTGATTATTACCGAGTGTAATTTTTAGCTATCCTTATAAGTTAATGCGACATTATTACAATACTGATTTCATTTGTTTTCGCGTTGAACTAAAACTATTGTAAAAATGCAATAAAATGTAAAATTAAAAATAAGTACAGCAAATATTATTAGTTCGAGTCATTTGAATCTTAAGCTAACCTAAGCCCTGAACATTATTGATAAATTTTCTTTGTATAGACGGATGGTTGTTGGTGGTAGTGAGGATATAACAGTAGGGGATACGCGAAAATATAAAGATTAATTGAGGGGTACGCGAGGGAATAAAGGTTGGGAACCCCTGAGCTAGGGCAAAACACAGAATCTAACACAACTTGGGCCTCTCCCCCACACACGACACATATGTGCTACGACAGTCACAAATAATCATTAAATATGACACACATCTGTTTCACGATCGTCTTGCACGATATAACTACATTATACATACTTCCAAAGCCCCAGTGAGTCCAGCCTCCCTCCCCTCACAAACTGAGGCCAAAGGTCTACATCGTAACTGGGGTGGGAGAACACCATTCAACGCCAATTACAACAACAGACGCACACAGGGATGCACCTCGGAGGAAAGGAAACCCAAGCGAAAAATAAAATAAATAGTAAAAAAGCATCTTCCCCCCCGTCCTCTCGACTGCAACAGCTGCGGCACCATATCCTCCACACCGACGAAATGTTCCTTCCAGGACTGCCAGATAGGAAAGGCAAAATGGTGCCAAACTTCTTTGGAAGTAAAGCCAAGAAAGGCAAAACTTTGAGGTCTAATTGAAAAAAGAACCTAGGGTAATACCGAACGTCTTAAAACGAATTTATTATGGTCAGGGCAAGATTTCCCATACGGCCAACCAAAGCCATGGACTAGGGCGCAGCCGAGAGGGGGCGCATATACAGAAGAAATAACAACAAAATATTCACAAACTTTTCAGTATTATTTTGAAAAGGTCATACATTCGTTATATTAAAGATATTGAATGGTAATTTTTTTTGTCTTCTGTGGACCTTACCGTCTCTTGCCCTTGCATACCTTTAAATTGAAATTGATTTAATAAGATCTGTCCACTTCAATGACCCTTCACGGACAAAAACGTGAATGAAGAAGTTCTTGTAGGTATTTCCGACGATATAAAGAAATTCGATGAAGTATTTTTGCAGATGTTAATGTGTTATTTCATAAGTAGTGTAATTTTGAATTAAAAATTTAATGTGGTTCAAAGTTTATTAATATTGTATTAAGTGATTATATGTTTCAAAGATAAACTGTTGTATATTAAACTGAAAATTATATATTAACTTTTTTGAGAGGGGAGCGCTCATATGGGCGTAGAAATGTGTAAATCCGGCCCTGACTGTAGTTGTTGTAGAATTAGAAAATTCAGACGGAACCATCCTTTAATTATTTCGGAGTTTTCTTTCCACTACTTCACTGAATACTATAAATTTGATTATTTAGCTACGAGTTTATCTATACAAACATACCGATATTCTTCTATAGTAGTGAACATAAGTGATGAATTATTAGTTAACATTTAATGTAAGACTTTAGTCTTCTCACTTTTATTTTTTTTTCAAGTATTTGAACCAGGCCTGCCAAAATGGAATTGTATTAATAATGCCTAACAAAAATTTCTTACAAAAATCGCCAGAAAAGGTAAAATTTCGAATGTACAGTAAAAATACTGGCTTTCCGTGAATATTCCATTCGAAATTCGTAAAATTCACTCTAGATGATCATCTGAAACTTCAAATATAGTACTTTATTCCGCTCCATTGATTTAGAGAAATGGCAGACCAATTTTACACAAAAACTTTCAATATCTGTCATTGCTTGGCTGCTGAAAACCATCTATATAGCATAAGAATACATTTTAATAGCGTGCTTTATATGCACTGTAATTTACACGCGTTTATATGTCATGTAAGTATATGTATGTAAAAAATAGAATTAAATATTTTAAAAGTAATTCTAAAAATTATGGATGAAAATGAAGCCAAAATAAGACATTTTGGAATCACTTTTCCCAAATGTGGCTTGGAAAAGAACAATATGGCAACCCTAACTCCTCCGCACATCATTTTCGGGGGAGCACCTCTTCAGAATCCACCTGGTCGAGGGGGAGAGAATTACCCACCAGGTGGTAAGGAAAACTTCTTTTCAACGTGCTTGGTGAATTACGCGTTTTTTTCTTCCCTCAGTGAAGCGCATATTGTGGGCTTTGACGCATTTTCCTTCGAATGGACTGTTAGCTGTGGCGAAAGGTGCCAAAAACGAAAATAATTCAGAAGAGAGGGCCGGCTGGTGAATGGATTGAACTGAAATAGGTTAAAGAACCCCGATAAGTGTCTTGGTTAGGGTCCAGAGGTGGTCTGAGATTTAAAATTCACTTTTTTGCCAAATGGGAGAACATAGTGCGAAATGTTTGTAACTTCGTAACACAGTCAATCTTCCGACAATAGGGCATTCTGCCATCACGATTTTCATCTAGCACGACTTATAGTCCAGTCAACGAAGGGAAAGAAATATTAAATCTATAGTTTTGAAAATTGGTACACATGTTTGTGAGGGGCTTATTATGAACATACTAAAAGTCCCGGAGGGAGAGCTTGAGGCGCCATCTAGGATTTCATCCCCCTTTTTAAGTTTTTAGTGAATATCTCAAAAACTATTCAGTTTTCACTTACAACTGATTTACCAAATTAAAGAGTGTAAAATTCCCGACAAACGCATGCTTTTATTTTTGTTTTAGCTTTAATAGTTTCCGAGATAATGGATTTCAAAATTTGCTACCATCTTGGTTTTTATCCCCCCTTTTTTCAGTTTTTCTTAAATATCTCAGAAACTATTAAAGCTAGAAATAAAATAAAAACACGCATTTGTTGGGAATTTTACGATCATTAATTTGTTGTGTTACATGTAATTAGAAAATCAAATAGTTTTCTAGATATTCAAGAAAAACTAAAAAAAGGGGGGTAAAATCCAAGATGATGGCAAATTGTGAGACCCATTATCTCAGAAACTATTAGAGCTAACACAAAAAAAAAGCATTCGTTTATTGGGAATTTTACGCTCTTTAATTTGATGATTGCATGTAATTTGAAAATTGAATGTATTTCGAGATATCCAAGAGAAACCAAAAAAGGGGGATGAAATTCAAGATGACGGCAACCTTTGAGCCCCATTATCTGGGAAACTATTAAAGCTGGAAGAAAAATAAAAGTATATATTAGTAAGGAATTTTACGCTATTTAATTTGCTAAATCAATTGTAATTTGAAAAATGAATACTTTTCGAGATATTCAGAAAAAACTACCCCGGGGGGGGGTAGAAATACAAGATGGCGGCGTGAGCTCACCACCCAGGACCGGGAACTTTTAGTATGTTCATCAGGAGGCCCTTCGGAACATGCGTACCAATTTTCAAAACTATATGATTTAATGTTTTTTTAAAACCCTTCATTGACTGGACTATCAGCAAAGATTTTTCAGGGTGGCCACCCGACCGGGAAACCTGGAAAACCGGGAATAGTCAGGGAATTTCGGGAGACCGGGAAAAAACAGGGAAAAGTCAGGGAAATTGATTCTAAACCTGGAATTTTTTTATTTTGATAATTCTTATTGCAAGCGACATTTCTCTGATCTTAAAAATAGAATGAACCACCATTGGCAACCAATTAAAGTCAGTCATTTACTGACAGTCAAAAACGAATGTGTTGATGTAAACACCTCGCCAGGTTTTGAGGTGTTTACATTTAAATTTCCGAGGGACCGAAATTTCGGCTATTAGTCCAGTCAACGAAGGGTTTGAAAAAAACATTAAATCGTATATTTTTGAAAATTGGTACACATGTTCGTTAGGGGCTTCTGATAAACATACTGAAAGTCCCCGGTCCTGGTGGGGGGTAAGTTCACGACGCCATCTTAGATTTCATCCTCTCTTTTAGTTTTTCCAGAATATCTCCAGAAAATTATTGAGTTTCCAAATTACAATTGATTTAACAAATTGAAGAGCGTAAAATTCCCTACAAATGCATGCTTATATTTTTCTTCCAGCTTTAATTGTTTTCCAGATAATGGGTCTCAAATGTTGCCGCCATCTTGGATTTCATTCTCCCCTTTTTAAGTTTTTCTGAATAACTCGAAAAGTATTCAATTTTTAAATAACATGTAGTCAGCAAATTAAAGAGCGCAAAATTCCTTACAAACGCATACTTTTATTTTTTTTTTTAGCTTTAATAGTTTCCGAGATAATGGGTTTCAAAATTTGCAACCATCTTGAATTTTGTACCCTCCTTTTTAGTTTTTCTTAAATATCACTGAAACTATTAAAGCTAGAAAATAAATAAAAACATGCATTGGTTGGGAATTTTACGATCTTCAATTTGTTGTATTTAATGTAATTTGAAAATCAAATCGTTTTCGAGATATCAAAAAAAAAACTAAAAAAAGGGGGATAAAATCCAAAATGATGGCAAATTTTTAAATCCATTATCTCGGAAACTATTAAAGCTAAAACAAAAAATAAAAGCATGTGTTTGTAGAGAATTTTATGCTCTTTAATTTGTTTAATGAATTGTAATTTGAAAACTGAATATTTTTCGAGATATTCTAGAAAAACTAAAAAAGGAGGGATGAAATCCAAGATGGCCCCGCGAACTCACCCTCCAGGAACGGGATCTTTTAGTATGTTCATAATAAGCCCCTCAGGGACATGTGTACCAATTTTCAAAACTATATGAGTTAATGTTTTTTCACCCCCATTTTGACCTTCGTTGGCTGGACTACATGAACAGAATCGCGTTCCTTTTGGTAGTTAAATTAGATGATACTTCTTAAGATGAAAATCTATAGTATAATCACACTCAGATGTGGAAGAAAAACCGGGATATGGCTATATGTCCAAGAGATTCAGATAGCTTACGAGATCGTAAATTTCTTTTTATCTGTCTACAAGTTAGCATCCACACTACTGCCTGCTTTTATGATGATTTAATATCAAATAGGAGTTATACCAGAATTAGTTTGTTTTTCCATTTCTCGAGATCTTTTCATGGAATTATGAAGTATTTGAAATTGGTGCTAATATTTTCTTTCAGTATTTTTTTTTTCTGTATCTGAGTGTTGGGAAACATTATGATTACTGATCATTTTCATAAATTATGGGATCTTCAAAGTATGGGACAGCCGTTACCCATACATATAAAAGAACAATTTTTTTTAGTATTATGTATGCATGTTCGGATTTTTTTTTTTTTTTTTTTTTTTTTTTG
>BGPR01023005.1:0-13226 GCA_013235015.1 Araneus ventricosus | reverse complement strand
TTTTTTTTTTTTTTTTTTTTTTTTTTTTTTCGTTCTTTACGCACACCCAGATCTTTGACATATGACATCAAATTTAGCAAAGTGATGGATTAGAACAAGAGGGGAGCTGACGCCACAATAATTTTTTTAAAAATCAAATTAGATTTTTATTTATTTAATTTTAAATGGCAAATTCAGGTTTTTCCCCATTTTCGCGAATTTTATATTTTCTCTCTTTTTTTGTCTTTGATGTTTTATTTTATTTATTTCTCTTTATATATTGTCCATTTTGAGCCGTATTGAAGGAAGTTGGTTGGAATAAAAAATAAAAAGGTTTTTTTTCTTTTTCAAACTATTCGATTCCATTCGTGTGACAGAATATTATGCTTCTGTGTTTTAATTTATAAACATCAGTAAAAAAAAAATCGCTTTCATACATTTTTTTCTCTGCCTTTTTATGTTTTATTTTGCAACGTATGTTTTTATTGAGATTTCTATCCTCCTAAAGATTTTTTAAGTTTTTATTTTTAATCAGAAAAACCTGGAAAATTCGGTAGAGTTGAATTGTTCATTGTAACGATGTATTAGTTATTTTATGGTTTATTGTTTAGAAGTTTTAAATAAATGTTCTTTTTTCAAACATTTTGCTTTTTTATTCAAACCATACTGACTTGAATGAATACTTAGAATGGCCAATGTGCATGTGATTTTTTTTCTATGGTTGATGGGCTACTTCCGAAAAAAGTCAGGGAATTTTTTTATAAAACCTGGAAATGTCAGGGAAAAGTCAGGGAAACTGAAACAGCAAAAATGATGGCCACCCTGTTTTTTACAAATTCATCCACTTTGAGAGCAATTATCTAAAAAACTATTAAAGCTTGAAGAAAAATCAAAGCATCCATTTGTAGGGAAAGGTACACTATTTAATTCGTTAAGTCATATAATTACATGTAATTTGAATATTGCATAGTTTTCGAGATATTCAAGAAAAACTAAAAAAGGGGGGGAGGAAATCCAAGATGGCGGCAACCTTTGAGACCCATTATCTGGGAAACTATTAAAGCTGGAAGAAAAATAAAAGTATGCATTTGTAGGGAAGTTTACGCTGTTGGTTTCACTTTACATCGCAGACCGCTAGTTCTTTGCAATGATAAAGCAGATGTAATTTAACGCAGTGACGCATCTCCCCCACCCCCTTTTTTTATTTAACCCTCTGACTGCTTATCCCGTTATTTCCGCGGGTAGGAAGTAAGTCTTCTTTCTGCTGTATACTGCGATTTTCTCAAGCTATTGCGTTTACTTAGAACTATTATAGCGTTGAAACAGGGCCGGATTAAGCCCTGTAGGGGCCCTTAGATAATGCAAGTTTTGGCGCCCCCTTGTCGCCTAATCATCTTCCAAAAGCGGATATTTTTGTTGATTTTAATTTTTTCTGTGTATAAGCAGATTTCAGTAGCAAATTTTGGAAACATAACAAAACAATTTAATTGTGGGCCACTTTCAAGAGAGTTGGTTTCAGTATCTCTCGTATAGAAAAATTAAAATTTAAAAATAATTTTAAACAAAATAGTACGAAAATTATTAAACTTTTTCGACAGAACTAAACACTATTTAATTATAGGATCGGAGATTTTTTAAATAATAAAGCAACATATTTTTAAGAATTACAAAACAATATTAGAACTAGCAGAGGGTAAGTAATTAGGAATGTTGTTAGAATAATATTCCAAAATTTAAACGATACTTGATGCTAATTTGAATAAAATCGAATGCACAGTCTCTGTAAGTTAAATGAAAGTAAAAAATTAAATTACTCTGGAAATATACCGCTAAAAAAGTTCTGAGGCCTTGGGGCCCCTTAAAATTGCGGGGCTCATAGGCAGTTGCCTACTTTGACTATTTAATAATCCAGGCCTGCGTTGAATTGTATTATACTAATAAAGGTTAATCTTGAATATTTTATTACTTAGTTACTAAAATAATTTGCTAATTATACTTTGGACTTTAAAAAACAAATTTTCTTGCTAATTAGTCTTAATTAAAAATTTAACTTTAAAATTAATTTCTTCAATTCTTTTCCCACTATTCCTTACCTTTATTTACAAAGATTCACACAACTGCAACTGAACAATAAAAAAAAAATCGTGGAAAATAGAATTAAAATAAATTCCAACGAAAATTTGCGCTTGGGAGCGCGTAAAACACTTGTTATCATTTATGATCGTGGAAATTTTTCGAACTGAAAAAAAGAGTAGCGAATGGATAAAATTTAAGAAGCTCTGTGTTAAAAAAAATATTAAAAAAGAAACTGTTTTCATCGCTGTAAGCTGTTTTCATCGCAGTTTAAAAAATAAAAAAATTTAAGTTTCTATACATACGTTTGAACGTATTTAAACTTAACATCATATTTAAAGTTAATTACATATTTCCTAAAATTTGGAATCAGCACAACATTCTTCATATGAAATCGTCGGTTAACAAGCAACACCACCGATCTCAATTTTTTGATATTTCAAAGAGAAAGAAAATACTCAATTTTTCGCTACCAATAACGAATATTTCTGAATTTTGTTTCACATCTGGTTGGAATATGCGGCCCCATGTTGATATCAGATGTTAAAATAATTCAGAAATATTCGTTTTATTAATTGCGAAAAATTTAGTATTTTCTTCGTCTTTGAAATAGGCCGCAGTGACCTGGTTGATTTGATTCGGGGGGGGGGGGGATTTTCAGTAACAAAGGCTATTATCCCCTATTCATTCCATAGTTCTTTTCAATCTATAATCAAAAAAGAGATGAAAATTGCCATCAAAAGACGGGCTAAATTATTGCCGATCTGATTCGGTCAAGAGAAAAAAAAAATGGCACCCTCCTAGAAAGGCCTCCATATTCTTTTCCAGTGGCCTGGTGGTAAGGTCTCGGGTTAGAGGACTCCAGGTTCGAAACGCGATTCCACCGAAGAACCGCCGTGTAAGCGGGTCTGGTGCACGTTAAATCCGTCCGGGCCAAATGTCCTCCCGTTGTTGTGGTGCGGAAGCTTGAAGAAGGGTGCCAGATCAGGTGTCGTCCTCGTCATCTGACCGCGGTTCAAAATTACGAGGTCCGTCCCAAAATAGCCCCATGTTGCTGCAAAAAGGGGACGTAAATATAACTAAAAAACTATCCTCTTCGAAATTTCAAAAAATTGAGATAGGTGATGTTACTTGTTAAACGACGAAATACGAATGTTCCTTCTAGAAAAATATAGTAGGATTTTCCAGGCTGATTTAGGGTTACTTTGTGAATCACTACTGCCTATTTTTATTAACGTAAGTAGAATATAGGAAACATTTGGATTCTAATCCTTTTGAACGCCTGTCATTAAAAATAATAAATGCAGAAATTCTGAAACTTGCCGAACAAAAGATTACTGAAATCAAGCATCAATAAAAATATAATAAGTTTCTATTCACCCTTTTAAAACCTATTCACCAGGAAGGTCAATAAGAAATAAAACAAATTTAGAAGGTAAGCAGCCATTTGGAAACTTTTAGGTGATCCACGCACATATTTAAAAATGCTTTTTACAACTTTCATTAGCATGAAATTAACCCTTTTTGAATAATGTTTAAGTAATGACGAATAACAAATAAGGTTATGATTAAAAATTGCACTCATTAAAAGGAAGCAGCTTGAAATTAAGCAGGTAGGAAAATAGATATTTGTCTGTGAAAGAATGCTATCACAGGCAGTTGACCTCACAACGGTTGCAGCGAAAAGAAGAAAAAACTAGGGTTTTCGATTGCTGAAATAATGGAAAAACCCTGAATAATATATTTGTAGGTCAGTTAAATTAAAATTTAATATGTCCTTTCATTTTGAATTATGTTCAAGCAAAACTTGGCGATCATTCGTGAATAAAATGTATAATGCAGGTTGTTAAAATATAATAAGCAAAAAAATATATATATCTTTATGATACTATTTCTTTGAAGTGGCTCTTCCTGAATGAAAGAACAAAGGAACATTTTTAGGAGGATATGAATCATCGAGTTCATTATGCAACATAATAAACGATATTTGGACAAACAGAGAGTAATGGGCTTTTTATCGTTCCTTTAAATAAATACGAAATTATGACAATTTTTCTTCCTTGCATACTATTTCCAAAGGCTAAGGTATTTCAAGAATGAAAGTATCAAAAAAGGTCTAGGAAAATCTTAGTCTAATGGATTTCATAAAAAAAAAATATCAACCACAACAAAAATCTTATGTTATCTCGAGAATACAGACAAATATCATCATAAGATCTATCGCAAAATACTGGATGCCCGTAAAGTCTCTTTACAATTAAAAAAAAAAAAAAATTCGAAAATAGCAGTTGATGTGATATGTTAACAAAATTTGTCTGTAAACTCGGCCATTCCCAATGTTTGTGAATATATTCCCTTTGCGTATATCAGGTACCTTAATGACGAAAGAGCAGGTGTTGAATAAACCCTTTAAAAACGTCTACGCCTCCAGCAAAGGCACAGTGTGTATGCCATCGTATAACAAAGTAACACAACTTGCAATTGAGTGTTACATGACATGTACAGTTACTTTTTTTGAGTGAGACCATCTCTTTGCATGTTCAGGGCCACGGTGGCCTAGTGGTAAAGTCTCGGTTCGAAACCCGATTCCACTGAAGATCCGCCGTGGCTGCACGTTAAAATATACGTAGGGGGCCAAACGCCCTCCAGCCGGTGTGGTGTGGAAGTTTGGAGAGGAGGTGCCGGCTCAGGTGTCGTCCTCGTCATCTGACCACGATTCAAAATTACGAGGTCCGTCCCAAAATAACCTTCGTGTTGCTTCAAAACGGGACACTAACATAACTAAACTTTGTAGTTTCTTTTCCGATCTATGCAACGCTGCTAGTGCTGTCATTAAAATAGCACAGTTTAAATAATACCACACTTAAATAACAACAGAATTTAAAAACTAAGGCTAATATTTATTACTTATTTAATATTTTGTATTTATATTTATTAATTTATTCTCTGAAAGTCTGATGCTTTCCAAGGAGCAGCCTCTAATCAAATAAATTTCCATAATTTTCCTTTAAAATGTGTAACTAGATTAGGAGTCGAAAATATAAAGGGCAAACAATAGTGCCACTCATTTTGAAACCTTAACATTCGGACGGCTCTCCGCGTCCATCTGCTCCGAGTAACATATAACCACTCTTTGTCGAAATAAACGCATACACACAATATTTTCAAATTTCTCCTATGTTTGAAGTTATTGAACTTTCTGAGTATTACCTTATTGGCAGAAAAAATGAAATAATGTTTTTGAAACCGGAACTGGACAATTTTTCCCTAATAAGAAGTTTCCCCTTTAAGAAGATCCATTTTGTATGATTCCAATCTCACCAAATTTCTTTTCAGGAAATGAATGATTTTGTTTTCGTTTAAATTTCGTATTTCCCAACCGTGAGCCAGAAAGCATGCATTTTAAGTTTTTTTTATTTTTTTTATCCTCATTTCAAAGTTGTTTGAACAGACTTCAAAGGATATATTAGATTAATTAGATTGTTTACATTTACTTTATCATCGATAATAATAATCTTTAATTACAATTCAAACGTTACGCAAACGTTCACTTTATTTGTTATTGGACTAGATTCCTTTTTAAACTTTGTTAATGAAATCACGCATGAAAACTTTACATTTATATACTACATCAGAAATGTGACACATTTTCCGATTCTAAAATGCGGACGTTAGGACTTGCCAGTTTCCGGCTCTGAATATTTTAACTCAGTCTATGACCGTTCAAGTTGACAGTATAACAGTACAGTTGTATAAAGTCATATCACTGGTGAATTGTATATTACATGTTTCATACGCTTTTTATGGCAAAGTAAAGAGGTTTATGAAACAAAAACTTTTGTTCTCAATTTATAGACTTTTGTTACAGAATATTTGATTATTGGAGTTTAAAATTAAGTTCTGTTCAATTAAAAATAATATATTCATTATTTGTAAATTCATTAAAATCCCATTCAAGTTTATTTGACAGGACATAATGATAAATGGTATACAAATTTCCTCAAATTGCCAATTTGAGTTATCACTAACTACAACTCAGAAGATGTGTCCGAGTTGTCCTGTGCATTTGTCTCGCACGTCGGTAACCGGACAGTTAAACAAAACGCATCAGGTTTGTTTAAACGAAATGTTTGTAACAAATCGAAATATTTGTTCTTGCGGAACACAGGTTATGAACTATCGGTTGACGGAAGTTCGTCTTTATTCTTCATTTCTTATTACTGCTGCTTAACCTTCGATTCACACGGCATTCGAATTCACAATTTCAGTTTAACACGCTCGAGCAAATCTCCAAGTTTTCATTTACCCTGCATTTTGATTTCGAATTCACTTCATCAAAGAAACCTTAACATACAAGTGTGGGAAAATTTAAAATTTTGTAGAACTGGGAATTTTCTTCTGTTCAGAAATTTCGCGTAGTTTCATTCTGTTTTATAAATTCAAATTGTAATATGCAAATTTTTACGTAAGTGATGCAAATGAAAATGATGACCAAAGAGTGAAACGTGGATTAGTTTAGTTTCAGTTACATTAGCGTTACATTTCTAAGCAACGCGAGGACTGTACGGACCTCGCAATTTTTAACCTATGGTCAAATGATGAGGACGGCACCTGAGGCACCTTCCCTCAAATTTGTGCTTCATTCAGGACAGAGGACTTTCGACTCTCGATGTCAGATTTAACGAGCACCAAGCCCGCATGCACGACGAATCTTTGATGGAATCGGGTGTTCAACTTCGAACCTTCTAATTCCAACGCTGAAACCTTATCACCAGCTCACCACCAGCTCCATGAATCGAAAGAGAAACATCATTTTACAGAGACATAACAGTTATTGAACAAGAAATAAACTCAAACGCTCACCCCAAGTAAAATATCAAAACAGCCAATTAGAAATGCGCGGCAACACACATAAAAGCATTGACACCATACAAAGAGAAATGAAAAGAAAAGAGTCGAAAGTGCCATTATTTTCAACAGAAAGTAAAGTATTTCGAATGCCAGTTAATTATGCGTGTAATTATATCTTCCATTTTTAGCACGTAGAAAAAATTTCACAATTCAAGTGTTTTGATATAGTGTTTCTTAGCGCTCGTTCCAATTTTTATAGCAATCCACTAAACAAAGCTGGATGAAAAAGATAACTTCTTTGGAAGCAAAGATTCAGGATCGGTAAGTACAGCATAATGAAAGTAATAATAACTGTGCCATAGGAATGCTCAAAGCGCAGCAGATTCGAATTGCGCGTTTTCAGTTTGCACGGCATTTTCGGGAAACCTACGTATCAAGTTAATCCAGAGCAGGGTGAACACTTCCAGTGCCTCATGCTATTGCCGAACACAACATAATAAAACACAGGACAGCACTAGTCAACAGCATGCGTGCGAACCCCAGATTTCGTCCAAAAGAATGGGCGTTCCATCGCTGTGGGGGAAAGAATGATCTGCTCGCTGGAGTCACCTTCATGTTCGAAATAAATAAAAAAAAACCCGCAAAAAAAGCTCTGATGGACGAACGAAACTGGGGAGGGGTAACTGCTAAGACGCACGGTAGGCAGACAAATATCGGGCTGCGATCACTGTCCTTGACACGCTGGTTACCTGGTAGACACCAACCTAAATCCTTTCCCGCAGAGGTCAGCCCTGCTCCTTGTTTACTCAAGAGATTCCATTATAAAACGTATAATTTGCAGGAACATTGGGGGCTACGGGCGCGCGTGTCTACCTGCTTGCGCCATCTTTTTTGGGATATCATTAAGTTTTTATTTTCGCTTTTTTCACTCGAGCAGTTAGCTTGCTTCTCTTGCTCTTTATTTCTCCGATTCCTCCTGTCTTGTGCTTGTTGAGGGGTGACTGGATTTTTCATCTTTTTTAGGTAAAAAGAAGTTCCGAGATAGTAGAATATGTATTGTTTTTGTTCTTGGTTGGTCATCTGTGAATTGAAAATTATCGGTTGTAGCGGAAGGTTCCCCCCCTCCCCTTTCTTTTGGTATTTTTACTTCGCGAAGATTGATCAGCTGTGAGGGTAGCGAACCCCAAGGGCGTGTTTGGTTAGGCTAAAATGTTGCAGAATTAAAAAGGTAGTAAATAGCTAAGCATGATGTAGGGTTTTAGGCGTTCGGTTTCCCTAATTTTTTTTAATAGTTAAGAAAATAATTTTATTTGCATTTGTACTTCGATACCGAAAAAAAGAAAAGAAATAAAACAAGATTAGTTAAAGCGAACATACAAAAATAATTTTTTTCTGTTTATTTATCAGATAAAAGAAGAATTGAAGCCATATTGCAGTTATAGTTAAACGAAACTATTTTATTTAGGCGCAAGAGAACATCATTACGAGTACAACACCCTATAAGGAGCCAAAAAGAGAGAGCGGCACAGATTACGATAGTACTAATTCAGTAGTCTAGTGGTAGATTTATGAATTTACGAAATTACAAGAGATTTAGATTAAAACTTTAAAATTTAAATTTTAATTCGGTTTACAGGATGCATTTATATTTGGTAAAAGAGATTAAATGCACCAGTTTATGAATAGATAAAAAAAACGATTCAGCAATTTTTCGTTAGTTTAAAATAATTTATTGTATGTTAATGACAACGAACAGCACACTTCTACTCTCACGCGATCGATCATATTCATTCCCAAGAAATATTATGTCTGCGCAAGACGACAAAATAAATAAAGAAATTGTTTATTTTTAATTATTGATAAAACTAGCATCGAAATCTGCATCAGCAAATAAATAAATCAATTAAATTATAAAATAAGTTAAGCACTTTATGGAATAATTAATAACTTTCTTTTAATTATTCATAACACAGGAATCAAAATGCATATTAAGAAAGAAATTAAATGAATCTGAAATGTAAAGATAAAACAATTTTGATATTTAGTCAAACATAACCTTTAATGATTGTTCTCTATAAAAATAATTAATGTTGATATAATTTAAAACAATACTATTATAGATTAAACTTCTATGAATGCGTTTGTTAACTATAAGAAGACGCTGTCCACTTCTATAAAACAATAAGAAAATAGGGCAATTAGATATAACAAATTTCCTATGACAACAACAGCTTTTGTGAAAACGTAATTGAATTATGAAGTTGGTTATCTTATTATGCACACCCATTACATAATTTTTAAAATTCGTTTGAAAATGGTTTCTCCAACCGAATGGTGACTATCAACACCACCGAACTGAAACAGGTCTCCACAAGCTACATTTATTTTAACAATATCAAAGCATCGCCAAGAAATCTCGTGAACTGGTGACTTCTTCCAGTTCTCGTGGTCTGGTCTTGGAAATTGGAAAATCACGTTTGGAGACAGTGGCGCAGCGAGGGTAAGGGGCGCCCGGGTCATAATATGATTTATTCGCCCTCCCTCCCCGTCATCATCAGTGACTTAACTTACGTAAATGACGCCCGCGGCATGCAGTTTGTCCACCCCCTCATTGTATTTGACATTGAATAGTGACGTAACCGCATTAACGTTTTGTCACCATAACCAGTGGCGTAGTGAGAGTAAGACCCGGTGCACATTAGCCGATTCGTGTCGTTGAAGCTATAAAAATAACAATAGTAACCCACATGCCCCCCTGTGGAGACACACAGGTGCACGAGTGTGCACCGGACCAAAGTGGAGCCTGGAAAATAATATGATTTTATCTTATCCAATTCGTCATAAATGGCTTAACAAGTGTAAATGGCGCCAGTATTATTTTTACGCTCCCTCATAATATTTTGCTTTAGAAATTGCATAAACGCAGAAATGCTTTGACTCCAAGGCTCCCCTAAAACAGGTGCCCGGGCATTTTTACCCCCACCTTACATAGCTACAAGGTACCTACACCACTGTTTGGAGACGCTATTCAACCTAATACCTATCGTGTATGTGGACCTAGCGCACATTACATCTGCTGTCGCGAGTCAGTGTCCTTAGATTGGTCAGTGGTATGTGGATTAGTTAAGTTATGCAACACTGTTTTGGGAAGGACCTCGTAATTATGAATTGTGGTCAGATGAAAAAGACAACCGGCACCCTCTCTCCAGAGCACTATGTCAAGCAAGCGGGAGGACGCTTGACACTCGGCGTCAATGTCATACATTCGGCTCTTTTTTGCCTTACGCTATTTAAATCCGTAATTAAGTCAACGTAACAATTAATTTTAAATACAAAAATCACCTGGTCACGCTTAAATGTCTCAAGTATCCTTTACCATCTTAAATAGATTGAAATAAGAAAAAATGTATCAAATGGGTGGTGGCATTTAATTAGGAGGTTAACTCGCATTAGGCTCACAGACACAACGGATCTTTGGTGGTGTCGTGTATCAAAAGTGAGAACCTTCGGTCCCGAAGTCGAGACTTGTGATAATGTCTGGAAGTTTGAAGAGTGGCGTGCTGCCTCAGGAAACGTCCTCGTCTTCTGACCACTGTTTAAATTCACGAGGTCCAACTCAAATTAGATCTCGGACAGCTTCAAATCGGGACTTTAATGTAACTAAACTGAACTAAGAATCTGTCTTTGGCCCAATAGTTATGTGTTTCTCGTTATAAAAGTAAATTTGTACTGAAATGACAAGCTTGGTTAAAGGAGATTTCTAAAGCAAAAGTTTTCCTGTTATGATATGCAATATTAATTTTTAAGCAAATCAATCAGAAACAAAACGAATGAAAGCAAACATCCATAAATAAAACTCTTCACCAAACGCTGTAGCAGTGCTGGATATTTTTGCCTATGCGAAACCATCGATTTCATTCCGCAAACGGTATCATATGTGCAGATGATAATGAGACTTAACGTAATTTTAAAAAGCTATAGAACAGGCTATATTTTTCGCATGCCACTGTACTATTACTACATTATCGTGGCGAACTCCACCCTTCTAAGCATTTCCCATCAGTAAATACTACTAGCATCATAAATAAGAGCGATAGATATTATCGATAATAACTACAATCAACACATGTGCATAAATTGATTCCTGCTTTTGGAACATTCATTAAAAGAACATCGCACTTAATTCGAATCAGTATGCAAAACACGTTTCCGATCCGAAGGTGAGCAAACTGAAAGTGTCGTTCTCCTAACTAAATCTGCACAATGAATTTTAATGGTCACCCAACAACTGCAGCCATAAATCAGCGCACATTTCTTACCAAAGGCACTAATTTAGCATCAGGAAGTAGAGTTATCTTTTCCCAAAAGGACATGAAAGAAAAAAGGAATCGTTGTCGTCAATGACTGGATCGTTCTAATCAGCTGGTGAAGCATCAGAGAGGGGTGGGCAAGCAGAGCCTGATTTTGAAACAGGCAACTGTCTAGGGGCTATTTAACTTTGAGGGTCTAGATATTTATTTTGCAGTATTTTCAGGAAAAGTTATCTTTTCCCAAAAGGACATGAAAGAAAAAAGGAATCTTTGTCTTCAATGCGTCAAATGACTAGATCGTTCTAATCAACTGGTGAAGCATCAGAGAGGGGTGGGCAAGCGGAGCCGGATTTTGAAACAGGCAACTGTCTAGGGGCTACTTAACTTTGAGGGTCTAGATATTTATTTTGCGGTATTTTCAGGAAAAGTTATCTTTTCCCAAAAGGACATGAAAGAAAAAAGGGATTTTTGCCGTCAATGCGTCAAATGAGTGGAATGTTCTAATCAGCTGGTGAAGCATCAGGGAGGTAGCGAAGGGTGGGCAAACGGGGCCGGATTATCAAATAGGGAACTGCTTAAGGTATGTGACTACCCTAAATTCCTCGTTTTGAGGAAAATTTTCGAAATTTGTTTTATTTGTTCATTTTATAGGCCGTACATTTAGGTATATAAAAATGCTTTATTTTTGTTTTTACTATAATTACAAATAAAGTTATAGCATAAATAATAACCGGAACTGTCAATTCTGATACCGGAAGTGGCAATTGAAAGAGCCTTAAAAATACAAACAATTAGTTTGAACAACTATATTTAAATTCTCAAGCAATATATTGTCTAAAAATATAGATTTAAGCATCCATTTCTTATTTTTATTGTTTTATTGGTTTTTGACGAAGATTTTTTTTAAAAATACAACACAACAGTAATTACAACAGTAAAAAATTTTTTTTGGCGCTCAATTTGCAGTTTTATAATTTAATTCCATTTGTTTTCAACTATTACCTGTTCTCAAGTGTTTTTAAATGTAAATTTATTCATAGATGCTTAAAAATTATTTGAAAATTGGCGAAAAGCTAATTCAGATATCGAGACGCCACTAACTATCTACTACACAAAATTATTCAGAAAAAATCTAAAAAGCTGAAAGAACACAAAAATCACTTTGTTTAAAATCAAGTAAAAGAAGGTTTGACTTGTAAATATGACGAGTTTTAAGGTTCTAAGATGGGTACAAAATTTTTTGTACTCTATGAAAATCTTTAAAAGCGTTTTCTGAGAAATTTTCTATATTTTTCTACGCGGCAAACATCATTTTGGAAAATGTTTTTAAGATATTAAAATGAAATTTGGCCAAAATTTTTTATTTGTTTCTAGCTATGTTATGAACTAGAATCTAAGCTCTCTGCTTATATTTATTTATTTTAATGACTTTTTAGTGAGAAAAATCGATGATTTTTTTTAAAAAATTCGAGTTTGTTCACAAAATTTGGAATATCTCCAACACCTTTCGAGGTATTAAAAATATCCTAGTTCATAACACAGATAATCATGTTAGCTATATACTGTGCAAATATTGATGAAATATATTCAATAGAACTTATTATAGGAGGTTTGGCGTAAGTGCAAATTTTCACTAAAATTTTGCTAAAAATTGCCTATATTTTGAAAGTCAATGAAATTTCCAATGAAATTGCATTGGAATTCTTAGTTTTATAACTCATTTTAATTAAAAACATGAAAAAACACTCATTTTAATTAAAAATTTGAAAAAAAGTGCTCCGAAGGTAGTCACATACCTTAAAACAAAGATAACATAAAATCAATTACCGAACTTTCTCAATGCTTTCAACTAAAAAGATTTTCAATAATTGAATAAATTTACCTTGAACTACTAGAATCTAAAATCTTTAAAAAATCAAACATTTCTGGATTTGTCGACTTTATGTTCCAAGCAACCATTTTATCTCGATCATAAGTAGCGATCTTTACGGTATCGAAATCGGTTGTAGGGTG
>BGPR01023004.1:0-24724 GCA_013235015.1 Araneus ventricosus | reverse complement strand
GCCATTGCTTAATTCTATGAGTCATAGCCAGAAGCGGCCGACATCAGAGTCACTAGAAAACAAGTTCTGAAATTCTTTGTAGCACCCCTTCCACTGCTGTTCGTTAGCCCTTCATTAAGCCCCTTCAAGATCTCCTGCTCCAAGATTGACGGAGTAAGGCGAAGTGGATCTGAAAATTTTGAGGACGAGCAACGATATCCACCATTCTCAATTACATGTCGCAATAACAGCTCCTTGTCGATGGTCTTGGGTTTATGGTCCACATTCAGAACTCGAACGGGATGGCTCCTTTTTTAAATCAACGAGGCTGCCACGAGGACACCTCTTTCTGGGAAACTTGCTAGGGAAGTCCGTTTAAGTGTATCTGAATTCTTTCCAGAAGCTCTGACCCTGGATAAGACATCTGATCTTGCTGGTATAATAGTTTTCTCAGCCAATACAGTGCATAACTTTGAATCCTCCACCATTGGAAAACAGTTAAATCTCTCCTCCCAACTGAATCTCGTTCTTTCCAGGTCCATGAATAAATTTTGCAGAAATCCAGGCCGATGAATCACCAGGGATCAGAGATGTCAGCTACGTAGATTTTGTGTTGAATTCTTTCTAGATCCCATCTCAATTGCTGCATCCAGTTTCCCGTGTGACTCCTTCAGTAGCGGTCTCAAAGAGATGTTGTGGGAGCCGGGCAAATAAAATTCCCCTTCAATTCTCTGGGCCAAATCTGTCCTTACATGAGAGTGACATTGGCGCCGGTGTCCACTAACATCAAACGGATACCCGCAAATGAATCCTTCCAAGAGTCCATTTCTTCCGCAAAGTAAGTGGAACTTTTAATCCCTTCCTTCAGGGGCTTCTTTATTGAGAAAAGGGCAGCTCTCGCCCTGTAAGCAAGACGGCCATACATTAGCTCTCCTGGTTGAGAACCAGCACCCCTCTCCAGTAATGCGTCTCCTTTTGTTACACTTCCAGCAAGTGTTCAGTTCTTCATCGAGGAGAGGTTCTTCCTTCCAGCAACATGGTTGTTTAATTAATTTTCCAAAGTTTCAATAGGACAGTCGAATTTTTTTCATCTTTTCTTTTCCCAGTACCCATCCTCTACCTCCTATCGATCTTACATTTCCTGGAGCTGTTTTGGAAACATTGCAGCCTCATACTTCATGCTATATGCCAAGGGTTGATTTTCAAGTCTTGGCATCCATCACCCGCCATGCTGAGTATCCTCATCTCTGAGTAGCGTCAACAAAGTACTGTAATAAGAAATCCTGGACATCCCGAGGGTACTGGCGTGTGGGCCAGGCTCATTAGTCGCTCCACATCGGCGGCTAATACCTGAAGGCTTTCTCCTGGCTTCTGCCGTCTCACCCTCAATTCAGTCCCATAAAAACTGCAAGGTGACTGTCTCCGAATCAGCTTCTGCTGCTCCCCCTGATGGCCATAAGGTCCCCGTCAACTTCTATCAGAAGGTATTGCCCCTGAAGAACTTCCTGCCAAGATCCTCGGAGAGAGGCCAATGCTGACTGGCTTTCACACGTGATTATTCCATCCTCGTTCGTGAGCTCACAACGTCAAACTGAGTTTTGAACAGTCCAAGACGTTTGTCCGTCGAATGTCAGGATTTGACCGTTGGTCTGGAATACGTGAGGTCTGATTTGCCGGGAACATTGTCTGTCCGAGTTCACTGAGCCTCTTCTCTAGGTCGCTGATCTTCACTTGAACTTTTCTTTGACTCTCTATCTTCCCTTGTGTATCTTCCACTTCCTCATGATCTTCCTTTCAACTCCCGCTCTTTACCTCTCCATCTTCTCCTCACGCTTTTGACATCTTTCTATTTTCTATGCAACTGTTGACATGATTTTAATTTCTCCGACTACTTTCGACGTGTGTTTGATCTCTCATTCTCATTTTTTTTGTCCTTTCATTTCTTATCTCCTTCATTTCTTCTTGTTCCTTTCATTTCTTGTCCTTTTCTCCATTCTTTATCCTCATTTTCTTGTCCTTTCTCTTTCATTTCTTTCTTGTCCTCCATTCTATATCCTTATTTTTTTCTTGTCCTTTCTCTGACTGATTTTTTTTTCCTATCTTGCTAAGTAGATCAAGGTTCTCAGCTTATCTTTGTTTGAGGATCCTTGTTTCACCTATACACTTACTTATCCCACTTGACACCAGTGTTGTAATAAAATCTTATCACTGGTAAAGCGGTGTAAACAGTCCAACACGCAGGATAATACTTGAGAATGAAGGTTTATTTCCCAAATATGCCGGAAAAACACGTAAACACAGGTGCCATAGGAAAACACACTCTTGGGCAGAATAGATTTCTACCAAATAGACAACAATCTAGTTGTACTCTCCATGTCTAGTCAGCAAATATCTAACAGTACCAAAGTCACATCAGCCAATAACTAGTCACGACAATAACAGCTCGAAGGATTAGCTCACACAGCAGATAGAACCCGGAAGATCGCTCGTGCTTCAGTGAAGCAAGTCACCAGTCGATCGGTCTCTGCTGTCGTCTCAAAACGCGGTCTTATATATCCTCCCCTGTTAGGGTTGTGACGTCACATAGAATTCTTCATGAAAATCCTAATCTCGGCCCTTGTTTCAGAAATATCGAGAAAAGGATCATTTTGAGAATAATCTTGTTGAGTCGCCAGGTCGCCAAATTGTCGCCAAAGTCGCCAAAATGGTCGCTAACATGCGTGCCAATGAGAGCCTTCCTCTGGAGGTCACCCGTTTTACGCCCCAGAAACCCTCTTCCCACCATATAAAGAATCTGCATTGCTGGGAAGTGGCTTTGATGACTGTGCATACAAAAAAGAGGAGGAAGAGTGCAATCAATGTTTGACCTATCTGGAAAGAATATTTGATACCTCCAGAAAAGATTATTGGTTAAACCAAAGAAGAATAACAACAAATCCAACATTCAATGGGAACTATGAGTAACCTCTCCTTTTTCAGTGGGATTATTAAAACAAAAAGATGTTTCCAAGTCTTTATCAACAAAACATTGTAGATTTATAGTATTAAATTAATATCTGCTTTATAAGTGTGAAAATGAAATGTCTTCATATTTCCAAAATTATTCAGCTAATTTAATGGATGCGAATTCACCACAGATTCACCAACATTGAAAAGTATTAAACGGGACAATCCTTTAAACGAATAAGTAAAATAAAATCCTGTAAATAAAGTCGTTTTATATGATTTTACAGAATACTTTTTGCCATGGGAAGAAAATCCAACTGCGCGTTTGGTAGTGAAACAAAAGTAATGAGACTTTAAACATACGAAATTAAAGAGGTGATTACAAACAGGATCCCCACTTCTGGTCGATTCTCGGGTTTTATTGATGTGAATTTCATTTGACAGATTAGCTAGTTCCTTAACTCAAGTAATTTTGAACAATTTTGTAAGACTTAGCACCAAAAGCATTACACTGAAACAGAAACCCACATCAAAAAATCAGATTGCGCCTGATAGTTTTCATATATTTTCTAACGTGCCAGAAATCTATCTTCGATATTTCGTCTTTAATCTTTAATTTGCCTTATACCCATTATGCATTATTGGTGGGGAAACGTGCAATCGACTTATCAAATTCAGCACCGCATTTATGCCTCGCGTATTGAATAAACTATAAATATAATATGTATGTTAAGGGGTTGATGGTACATTTGTGAAAAAAATTAATAATATACTGAACTGATTAATCAGCAGAAAAATAACTGAATTGAAATATTAATGTACTCAAAAAATGGATTTGAAAGTTTTAATACAAAAGTCGTCATCTACATACCATGGATTTTACAACAGTCGTAACAGGCTGTTTAGTGGAGTTACATTTTAACTTACCTAATAATGTCAAGTAATTCTGAATTCTGCTTCCGAAAGTTTCTGCCTCTGAAGACATTGAGTGCAAACGAGTAGATATAAGCAGCCTTGGTACTTTTCACTCAGAATTGCTTATCTGTGGTCTCTCTGCTTTTCTTCTTCTGTTTCGACGCAGTTAATAATCCATCTTTATACTCTAATGGAAAAATAAAATTCCACGTTTCATGTAACACATCCATTATTCAATGGCAGATGCTGATGGGATCAATTGAGATTTAGCACCCCTCAGGATATACTAACTGTGTCAGAATCGTGAAGTTGAAACTAAGAGTTAATCATTAAAGGAAGAATTTCATTATAAATTGTACATTTATAGGAAAATTCCTGTAATAATAATAGTAGTACACCCTCTTTATAAATTTCACCCAAAAAAAATAGTAGCAAGATGATTTAATTTGCTTAATTCTCTTGCATTTTTATTTCTACAACATATTTTTTTTCCTCCGATATGCTGTACTTTTTTCTTCAATGCTGTGGAGGTTCCTGAGAAAGTAAATTCTACAGCATTAAAAAATCCGTTAGATGCAAGCACTGAAAACAATACCTGATGCAGAAACAATCCATTTGAAATATTAATACATTAAATTGTGATCAGGGAGGTAAACACTGTACAGAATTTGCAAAATGCCTATCAATAAAGAGCGGGAAAGATTACGGCAAAATCTCACCACATGCCTACAGTAGTTCTTTGAACAGTCAATGTTTTATGGAACCCAGCATCCCTCAAGAGAGTCACTGATTCACTATGTTCTCATTCCAGCAAAATGGGACAACAAAATAATAATCCAAACTTAGACCTTTTAGCTTACGTAATGTAGAAATCTATGTTCCTGCTAAATATGCCATCCAAAGTACAATAAGATTGTATTTAGATTTTACCAGCCTGGATATAATAACTACTTCATATTAAAAGAAAAGAGAGACGAAACTGTCTCACGTTATAATGATTTCACTTATAGTTTTTATAGATTTCTTGCAAACTAAAAGTAAACCTTTTTTTAGTTTTAGAGTATTACCTGTGAACTTACGCAAAATGATATTTCTTTTGTATTTTTCTCTTTTTGTTCTTTTCCTCTCATGTGTTCTTCTTCTTAATTTCATGCTTGGAGTAAATAGAAAAGAGAGTCTGGGAAAGTGAAATTTACAGTAATAAAGTATCGCAAAGTAGAAGAATTTAAGCAGGATCTGATGGTAAGATTTCATTACACTGATTCTTGGAAACAGAGTGTGAGCAGATAAGTAGCGTGTGTGTGTATAAGTGTTTCGCATAATTTAAATCTCAATCTTGAAATATCTCCTCAACAGCAGAAGAAAAGTATTTCTGCCATTCAACATGCAGCTTAAATTGCTATTACTCTGTTTTGATGAAGCAAAAAAATAAATCTTTTCTCTAAAAATTGATATAATGAAATACACTATTATTGATATCCTGAATGAACTTTGAGGATTTCACCCCAGAAATCTCTGACTATAAATAACATTGCTGGCATACGTGAAATTGTATTGTACTACAAAATGCTCTGACATTTATAGACCTCTTAATAGTTTTGTATCATAGAAATAATCAATTTATATGTCATTGAACTGACTGATAAAAAAAGGTGTATAAAATGAAACGACGTATAATAGAAAATTTTAATGAACAACCTCTTGATTACCAGAAATTTAAAGTGTACTTATGCAAATCCATTGAAAAATATTAATTATTTTTTAAAAAAAGAAGTACTACTATATTACCGTAGTATTTATTGAATGCATTATTGAAAACAATAATTGAATTTTAAAATTCAATATTCATCATAAAGGTGAGAAATGCATACCTTTATTGCATATCTTGAGCTCTAATTATATATTTCTCACTTTATTCGATCTATGTGGATACAGGTTTATTACTTTGATTGTTTGTTTCGGAGTTTGGTGGCACTAGAGACAAACTTGGATATGCTGCCTAATGAGTATGCGCGTTGGCCTTCACTTCCTGCTATCTAGGAAAAGACTCCCACCCTTTAATAGGTACGTAAAAATAATGATATAGGTAGAAAATTTCTAAAATTTATTAAAACGAGACAAAGACATAATAGGGGAGCTCAGAAAATAAGTTATACTTGAACGGTGTAGATAAAAAAAAACCTATTATTGAGAAGTGCGCTACAGTACAATATGACACACATACTATTTCTCTACATAATCTCCCAGTCTCTGCAGACATTTGTCGGAACGTTGCTCTACTCGTTCGATGCCCTGACGATAGAAAATCGTCCCTTGGTCCTGCAGCCAGCTTAGAACAGCTGTCTGAACATGGCCATCACTGCAAAATAGTCTTCCACCCGAATGTTCTTTGACCTTGAAGAACATTTGAAAGTTGCAGTGCGGACTACCAACGGATATTCCCAAATCCTGTGCAGTGTGTGCGACGCTCACTCTGCCATCGCTGAGAATAATGTCTCCCACCCAATGCACCGTGTAGGATGTGTTTGCTCACCGTTGTTGCCGTTCCTTGCCTTTCCACATCCGTTAAGTCTGTGCGACCGTCTTTGAACCTCTGGCACCATTTCACAATGGCTGGACGTAATATTACATGTGGCCCATATACTGCCGATACCTCACAATGAATCTCAGTATTCTAGAAAAGTTTTGCCCACAAAAACGCACTGTTCTGCGTACTTCAACATAGGAGTAAGTTTCCAGCTGGCGCACCATTTTTTTCTCGTACTACGCATCAACGATTGCCACTCTCCGAATGAAATTGCTACCGTTGGAAGCCGTGGAAACTCAATTATCGTTGGCGCAAGTTTCGGTCTTGTTTCGTCATGCTGCCATCCGTCGGAGAACAAGTGTAACTTTCTTTTTGAACGTCCGTTGTATAACTGAATCTGTGCGTCCTTTGTATACTATACAGGAAATACTTTGTCATTAAAATGGTTACGAAAGAATTTTGACTATGATGAAACGACGCATAAATCCAAACGACGTATAAGATATTACACGTTCAAGTCGGCATCTGTGCGGTTCTGTTTTCGAATAGCTCACGAGTTGGACTCATTATATTGGTAGTCACTCTTTTTATGGTTTTGAATTGAACTCTGATTGATTGCAGAAGCATTCCGCTGCTGCAAAACGGTGAAACCTCGAAGATAACCTGACTGGGTCTTGTTTTATTGTGATTAGATGATTTCGGGCTATTCCCCTTGTTGGGGGTTTTGCCATGTTTAAAGCGAGAGCTGAGTTTAATATGTGTATCGTTCTGTGAACATGTTCCTTCTACTGTTTGTTCACAGCAGGGATCCTTCTTTGGCAGCATACGGATAATTTCGGAGGACAAAATAAAAAATTTTCGCTTTATCTCGAAAATAAAACATGGCTAAAGATATGACTGATGAACTTTAACGAGGATATTAATCAATGAATTAAGAATGTCGTTGTGATATTTTTCAATTCAGAATGATGTGGATGGAATGTCTTATAGCTCTTCTTTCATGTTCACTCTTCCCTATATTTCGGAAAGAAAAGGTACTTTTCGATATAGCCTTCACAATTCTTCATCTCTCGTAGATTTCCGTAGTGATGAAAATTTTATCTATCCATGCATAAAAATGAGAAGATCTAGGCCTATTAAATCATGGGAAAATGGAAACAAATGATGAAATTGAAAAAAAAAATTAATGGTGAATGAAGTTTTGGAAATTTAAACTGATAATAAATAATTGATATCAGTTTCATACATATCATCTGTCTATATATTAATACGAATTATTCATCTCTTACTTTGCTTGAATTGTTTGATAATTTTAAAGACTTAATATTCTCATCGACTTTTCCCTGTTTTTCTAGTCTGCTAGATATTTTAAATTATATGCACTTGTCAATTTTCATTGAAAAAGCATGAATTTCATAGAGCTACCTTGAACTGATGTCGATAAAAAATAATTTTAAAAATTTATTATATTTATAACAATAAATGTAATTTAGCGACCAGTGGCAGCTCGTGTTATGTAATCTTCAATCCTTCACTATGCAGTGATGCATGTTTGTAAAACTTACATTTTTTGTCTTTTTCCATTTACTTTAAATAGTTATATACTGAATGAATAAACTTAAAACATTTGTTCTTTTCTGAGAAGTAAGTATTTACAAAAATTAATTTTAATAAAAAATTTTAATTCAAAATAAGTTTCCCATTTCCTTTTTCTATATTCCTTACTAAATTTACAAAAATTCACACAGCTGCGCCAGAGCAATAAAATGTCAATATAAAATAATTTTCTGATAAATTAATCAGAAATAATAATGTTACAGTGTTGCTTCATGCAAAAATAAGATTAAGCGAATATTATTTATTAGTATATTTAAAAATATATCCTATTCTTCGCGTTTTGATTCCAGAGAAAATATTAAAAACATTGACATTGATGCTTGCATAACTAGTTAAGGAACTCTTACTCTTTGAAAACAAAAGAGGTACATATAACCTATCAAAATTCATATTGTCTGCGACAGAAAATATTTTATTATTTTTTAAAAGTTATAAGGCAGCCTTAAAGTTCTGATGTAGTATGGAAATATTACTTGCAAAGTAAAGTAGATTCCTTGATAAATTACAAGTGGTATTGGAAGTTTAACATATTTATGGTCATTTTTTATTTAACAAGGACCGTTACATGGCAAAAATTCTTCTACGCATTAAAGCGTTGTTCTTAAGTCTTCGCCTTTGAATTTTAAATTTTATGAATGATCAAAAATATAAGCCCCTTAAATCTATTCAAAATTTTTTAGTATACGGGTAATTCAGATCTTTTGATAATTTGCGTACAGGCGTATTTATACACTTTAAATTGTTCTTTTCGTGATTTTATTATTTCTGTAAATTCCAGCCTAGCTCTCGACGTTTTATCTTTTTCATTTTCATGCAATAAATTTTTATATTTCCAACAGAAATCATTATTTAATAAGTTGATTTCTTTTTAGACATAGTATCAAAAATTCTGCAAGATCACAGATTCCTAATTACATCTGAAATAATAAAGAGAATGAATCACTACATTCCATAATTGAAATAATTAATAGGAGGACAAAAATTATAAAAATGTTTAATTAAAGTATGAAAATTCAGAGTAATGAAGAATTATGTCTTCTAAATGGATCTTTCACTGTTCGGGAAAGGGAAACCCGAAAATTTTTTTTCTTTAAAAATAATTCTAAAGATCTTAGCGTTTGTAGACAAAGAATATTCTGCATTTGTAGACTCGTATTAGTAAGTTGTCTCATTTAAAAATAGATCATTTTCCTTGAGAATGTGATCTATGATACATATATCTGCAAACAAATCGTATCACTGATAGCAAATAAATGTCGCTATGTAGTGCTGCAATAGAATATTCAACGAAACAATCTCTACTAATAATAAAAAAGAATGTGTGTGTGTCTGTGTTTTTATTTTTTAAATTTTTTCTGGCATTCCTCGTTTTTAACAAGAACATTTAAAAATTTCATAGATGAAATAGAGCTCCTGGAATATTTTCCTGATGATTTGGGGCAGTCGAAAGAATTCCATCTCTATCATGAGGCATATGAATACTTTACACCACCGAGGGTACTTTTTGTGACTTAAGTTGCAATGAGTAACAAATAGGTCATTTTATGTTATAGTATATTTCAAAATAGAAAAATAGTATGGTTCAAAAATGATGTTAAATTGTAGGATAAATACACAAAAGATGCCTGCTGCGAAGTTTCTAATACAATTATTAAAGTGGAATTTGATAAATTTAGATTCGCTCACTTTAAATAGGGTAAAACTGAAATTAACAAAAATCACTATAAGGAATTTCATGAACGTTTATAGCTAAATTTTAGACAGACTAAATACGTTTAACTTCATAATAGCATAAAAATTTCATTTTTTTAGATTTAACGAATTTTTCGAAATATGGGGAGTGTCAATCTGACGGCAAAATTATAAGTCTGCTTGTTGGATCACAAGTGATAAGATCAGACTTCTAAATGCGGAAGGTTTCGTAGGTAAAAACATCATTCCAATCTTTACGAAGTCCAAAGTTTGAAATCGATAATTTGAATAAAAATATAAAATTAAAATTAAACGAATTTGTCTAAAATTGGAGTTTTGTTTCTCTATTAGCACAAGATATTCTACGGTATCTTTACGATGTTGCTACGATACTCTGAAAGCCACACAACATCATACAGATATCGTATGAATATTGTTGTACATCTTGTGAAAAATAGGTTTGTACTTTTATCAGTAAAATAAATGAAAATATATATACATTATCGACATCTTATCCAAAAGAACTGTCTGATTGGGCATGTTAATATCAATTCTGAGAATTAATAATTATCATAATCATGATAATAATCCTGTAATCTTTTATTTTTATTATATGTTTGGCGTCCGAGTTTTACGAAATAAAATTTAAAATATACCACTACCGTATATTAAGCATTTACCTTCATTGGTTATAAGAACTCTCATTGTCAAAACGCCCTCCTTACTGTCACGTATACGAAGTATAGAAATAAACTTCTGTAATTGATCAAAATACGTAAATCCATATTTTGATGAATCTCCAAGTTTTAGGACTTCCTGATTCCGAAAAATACATTTACGCACTTATTTTTACTTTGCAATATAATTCAGAAACGAGATTATCGGAGCAAATGAAGTTTGTTATGTGGTCTTTAAACCGGAATTGTAGGTTTGTATCAAAATTTGTACGAAATCCCTCTGCAGAAGGGCTGTCTGTTCGTTCACCATTGTGCATGTGAATACTATAAAACAAGAGCAACACGGGACACGTGGATGGAATTTGGCATATGGTTTTTGCACAGAACAGACCGCCGTCTCTTACCCCGCACCCGTGACCAGACAGGTCACTGAACGGTTTGATGGGCAAGACACGGGAATTTTATTTAAGAAAAACAAAATAAACAAAAAGAAGGAAATATATACACTATGTACAGCACAGGCATTTTCACTTTTACACTATAAGTTCGTAATAGTCTTTTCTTTAGATGATGTTATACCTTTCTATTATTTGAAGGGGGGAATGTCCGGTAATTGAGCTACTAAGTTCAACTCGCTTGAAAGCTGAAGGCTAGGGAGACCGGAAAAGGTCTCTGTTTTCGCTAATGAATTTGATAATCCCACGAATTTTATGCCTGAAGACGAGGTTATTTTCGACCTTTTTCAGCCATTCTTGTTCGAAGTTTGGCACTGGCTTCCTCATATGCCAAGACACTGTATGAATACACTCCGTGGCATAGTGAAGTGCTGTGCCAATTCCACCAAAACTACAATAATCGCTGTCAGACAGGTGAAACCTTTTGAGGTAGGCAGGGAAAGGTCCATGTTGAGAGAAGAAGATATGATATTTTGCACAGAATTGTTAGATTCGCATTGCATTTTAAATGAAATCTCCGATTAGGGAGACTGTGTGATTAATATTTCTTTTCTTTTGCATTTGGAATAATGACGATTGAAGAAATTAATGTTGCAAAATTCATATTCGATTCGTTTCATTTTCGCAAATAGGCAAGCCTTTAGCGCTCCATACATTTGAAATTAAGGAGAAATTCGAGTGGAGAATACACCTGCTGTTTCTGTAAATTTCCTTTGGCTATTAGTAGTTTAAGATACAAATTCTCTTCTTTTAAAAAAATTTTATACGAGACATTAAATAAAGTGTTTAGTTTTTGCTTTTAAAAATCTAAATTCTTACATTCAAAATTTTTATTTTCGAAGTTATTATCTTTTTCTGCAAAAACTTTATTTGAAGATTTATTTGTGAAATAAATTCATGTTTAATTGTTTGAAACTTTTCATAATTCAGACTTCTGAAATTAAATCATAGCATCTTTAATTCATAACAGTTTAAATAATTTGCTGAATTCATATTTATTTGAAATCTGAAAGTGTGATATATATATTGATTAGAAACTAAGACATCAGATTTTTTATTCAAAAAAGAAGCCAGAGTATCCAATCACGATTCGGAATTTAGCACCTCTTAAGTCTAAAAATGCAACCCGCTTATGTTGCATAACTTAAATACGATAACTTCACACTGCCATTCATCAAAAGATTAAATCACAGTTTTGCCATCAAATATAAATTACGCCGTTTCAGAAATAAAAAATTTATTCGTCAAAGTTATTCCATTTTACTCCGAAAGAAAATGATAAAAAACTCTACGGCACAAAGCGCTAAATCAAAAGGACATAATTTTTATTAGTGTTTAATTTTATGCAATATTGTATCATAATTTATTTTTTATCTCCCTATGTAACAGCCGATGAAACAAAGCGTGAAATAAAAATATAAAGCAAAAATGTTCCAAGAACATTCTCTTTTGCTTTCTATTTTAAAACTTACTTCATAGTAACTCTTTGTATTTTACAAGCAACAGGCAGAAAATGTTAAATTTAAAATGTGATTTCTTTTTCTAGTATGGTGTTTCATATTATCATACATATGCAGTGACAAATTTTGATTACTTCTAATGGAATTAAACACGATATGACAAATTGAATATCCTCAAGTGTTTTTGTTAATCTCGTGTTACTTCATAGCTTGGAAAATCCGGGATATTTTTCTTCTAGATGTTTTCCGATTGATTTCATTTATTTCGAACAGTTGGAACGTTTGTTGGCAGGACCGTAGAAATTTCTCTGTATTCATAATTTTAATACTAATAATTTCATCATAGCAACATTCTGAATATATTTCCAAAATATTCACTGTAATTTAGTATTAAAAAAGTTATTTGAAACTAAACGAATTCCTAGGACAATGAGAAGCAAGAGGAGACGGGAAAGCAGACTTTTCACTTCCATTGCTATTTTCAGTCCTCTGTTGAGTCGGACACGA
This sequence comes from Araneus ventricosus, assembly GCA_013235015.1. NCBI lineage: Eukaryota > Metazoa > Arthropoda > Arachnida > Araneae > Araneidae > Araneus > Araneus ventricosus. The sequence continues at coordinate 11,949 of BGPR01023004.1, read as the reverse complement.
CTAATAAGCCAAAATTAGAATGTTTAGTTTCGCGCACTGTAAAATTCACGTTCTCATGACACATCCACATCTAATGACAATACGACTAATTTAGATTTACCAGCCGAGATACAATAATCCAGACTTTATATTAAAGAAACCCACAATAAAATACGGACCAGTTGTTGCTGGTTCAAATTTAAAATTTTTTATAGAAAATTTTTTATTTAAAAGCTGGTACAATTTCTTTTATAAATTTTCGAGTCTTAATACAGAACTATGCAAGATATTGTCTAATTTTGTCTCGCATTTCTTTCTGTTCTATTATTCTTTTTCCTCTATTGCTGTACTTTTTCTTCTACTTTCATGTTGGGCAAGACGAGAGCCTCTGGGAAAGTGAAATCTACGGAAATAAATCCAGTTAAGTAGATGCGAATTGCAACAGATCTGATTGTAAGATTCCATTAATATTTCGTGGAAATAGTTTCTCGGCAAGAGTAAAGTAGCGTGTATATATCTACGTATGTTTTAAACCTCAATCTTCAAAGAAATATCTCTGAACAATTGAAGATCAGTATATACTTTGCAAGAAATAGTTGTTCAAGCTCGTATTTTTCATCGAAGGAATTCGCCTGTTGCATATAAGTACAGTATTTTTTTTTTAATTTAGGTGAAATATGAAATGGGAGGAAGTGTGAATTTATTAACAATAATTTTTTTAAATATTTAAGAGACATTTTAAACTTCAATTCGTAAATGAAAAAACAATTTTTGAATGTAAGTTATAAATTAATTATCGTCTTTAAGACATTCGAAATGTGAAGTGTTAGCAAAAGAGAGAAGAAGATTAATAAATATATCCTATAGTAGTGAATTTCTATTTTAAAAACGTGGCATTTAATTTTCTATGCAAATAAATACAGCATAACAGAAGACAATATTAATTTCAATACAATGACCTTTCCAGAAAATTTATTACATTAAAAAGTACTCTCTTCAGAGAATCAGATAATTAAAATTATTTTAAAAAATTAATTTCATTGATAATAACTCCAAGTGCATTAGAAACCATATTTTCGACATTATTTTGACTATAAATAAAATATCTGATTTTCCCAAACGTGTTTTCAAAAGTTTTGAAGACTGTTCTAATCGTTGAATTATTCTAATTTAGCCGAAAGTAGCATACACAAGGTTGAATTGAATTTGATATGAAGTTTCTTTCACTTCAATCTCCTTTTCGGCATTTTATTCAAAAATTTGTAGACTTAGCAAGGTAACCAATATTATGCAACTTTCATTTTATTTACAATATAAACGAAAAAAGATATAATTAAAAAGAAGCATGAAAAATTTCATTAATGTTCTTTGATATAGTGATTTGTGTCGTAGAGTTATTTTTCAATTTCTTTCGGAGTAAAATGGAATAAATTTCATGAAAAAATTTTATTTTTAAAACAACGAAACTTATATTTGATCACAAAACTGTTTTTTAATCTTTTGAGAAATGGCGGTCTGAAGTTATCGCATTTTAAAGTTTTAACACCAAGTGAGTGGCATTTTTAGACTGAAGATGTGCTATATTCCTCATCATGATTGGAGTTTCTAATTTATTTTTGAATAAAAGAAATGAGGTTTCAGTTTCTATGCAACATATAAATCCCGCTTTCAAATTTTTTATAATTCAATTTAGTAAAATCTTTGAAATTTTGTAAATTAAATAAGCTATGATACAATTTCAGAACTCTCAATTATGACAAGTTTCACACAATTAAACATGAATTTATTTAAAAAATATATTATCAAGTAAAGATTTTGTAGATAAAGAAAATAATTTCGAAAATAATAAGGGTGAATGCATGATTTTAGATTTTTAAAAATCAAGAACTAAAGCCATTATTTACTGTTTCATATAAAACTTTAAAAAATGATAGTTTATAACTTAAAATAATAGCGAAAGGAAATATAGAGAAACAGAAAGTGTATACTCCACTCGAATTTCTCGTTGTATTCCACTGTATAGTGCAGTTAGGGCTTGGCTTTTTCGGAAAATGAAACGAATCGAATCTGAATGTTGGAACATTAAGTCGTTTAGTCGCCATTATTCCAACATTTAACACTGGTATCATTTCATGGTGAAAGAATCCAAAGCCAATGTTCACACATGTAGCGTTAAGTGATTTTTAGTCATCGCATAATTATTTTAAGTATTAAAGCAAGATTTTTGTTGTTTAATTTTTTAGTGATTTGTTGGTTAATTATAAGATAATATTGTGGATGCAATCACTGGATGCTGATGCGTAGGGCGCGCAAAAAGGTGTATTGTTATCGCTATTGCGTACTTCTTTTTCGTCTGTATTTTTTGGTATTCTATTATCTGTATTTGTATTTTATTGGAAGATGCTGCATATGAGCCAATCTGTCTAATACAAAAGTTTAATTACTTTTTTAATTTTTAATATCATTTTGTTAAATTACATTAATTGTAAATGTTACTTTTCAAAACTAATAACTTTAAAATGAATTATATTCCAATTTTTAAATACAAGAGGAAATTTTGAGTATTATTTTGTACTAAAATTCTTTGCTTTTCCTTATAAAATAATTCCAACATCTTCTTTTCAAAAAAATTTCTCAACTGCAATATTCTATTGGACTGGAATTTAATAACTTAAATTTTGATTATTATTCTGAGTCTAGGATTTGATATATGAGTAAAACCCCGCACGTGAGTCACCGGATGGGATGGAACAAAAGGCACTTAGCAACCGATATGAACACTAGCGGAATGATATCTTCTTCCCTTCCCACGGTTTCGTGTAAAATGACACAATATGGCACGATTTGCGCATCGTAATATAAGGGGCAAAACTATATGGATTTTGGAAGTATTCCTGTCGACCGAATCAGCTTACAGTTTGAGGCAGATTTTGGTTTTCGTTTACAAAACCACGTAACAAATAATATTTAACTAGTCGTTGTTTTTGGGATTATCTGATTCTCACAAACGCAAATAGAGGCCGACAAAAATTCTACCTATTGTTTGATTTCGTCCGAATTTCGATAGGTCTCTAAAATCAAAATATTGAACAAAATAAAAATTTTACCCATCAAATTCTGAGTGCTTACTGTCCACATGTGCAAGAAAGGCCAGACCTATAAATTTCCCAAACACGCTTTCCGTCCATAATCTGATAGAATCTGCTTGAAATCCACAATTCTGGTATAAACACCACGTACAAAATTTCATTCGCCAAAATCACTCTATTTTCAAATAATATTGTTCAAAGACAGTCAAATGTCAAAAAATTGCTTAATCGTACTCAGGAAGGTAAAAGTAAAGGTTCATCAAAATCTTGAGATTTTTTTCGAATGCAATTCCTTCTGATTGAAACTGATGAATTTAATTATTTTTTTCTTGCAGTCAACTGCAATTTAAATGATTGTCAGTAAACAAGCAACATTTTGCTCGCAGGTGTTGTCCATGTGATTTAAAGAAATTAGCATATGTCAGTTATAATTCTTGCGTGCAAAACATAAATATTCCCATTGTATTATATTCAAATTTACTAAAATTATTTTCCTAAGAAAAACAACTATTTTTTGAAAGTGAAGGAGAGAATTAAATGAAAAAATAACAACAGAAGAAAACATAAATTAATATGATTATCTTATTTCTACAGTCATCGACCGTATATTTAAAATTTGTGTAGATTACTTTATTAGAAGACAACGCAAGAGTACAAAGCAGAAAATTCCAGCAGAAGTATCGTAGATCAATCAAAAAGTAAGTTTTACACTTTCATTCAGAAATCTTGATAAAATCAATTTTGTTGAGACTTCGTGGCAACAACGAAGCCATTTATCTGCAGCGAGTAACGTAGCAAATTGGACATAGCATTTTAGTTTGTTTGAAAATAATCGGTCGTGAAAACGTACGGCAATTGCAGGTTGCCTCCTAATTTCGTAAGTTTCCGCTCGATGGTGCTTTGTCTATTGACCGAGAAACACAAATGGAATCGTTTTGAAACTCCATTTGTGTTTTTGAATTTGTATTAACAGGAAGGAAATGGGGACAAACTGGCACGGGGGATGAGATTTGGGTGCATCATTTATCACCTGAAATAAAACGTAGTATCCTCGCGTATAAAAATTGCACTATATCAACGTAGGGCGTGAATTCTTAGCAGTGAACAAATAGAAACATGTGTCACGCCTCGACAAATGTTTAAATAAAGGAAGTGGAGAAAAGAATTTCTCTATTAAATTTTAGTGTACATATAACATTATTGCTAAATTTCTGCTCGGTTTTATCTCTTCAAGTTGTGCAACTTACTATTTGAAACGGCATGTATATTATCTAAATATATACAGGAAAAAACCAGAAAATATGAAAAGTAACAATAAATACAAAATTTCTGTAACAGAAATTTTGTTTTAACAAAATAATGTTGCTTATTATGCATCATCAACAATAATAAATAAAAATTATTCCATCTGTAAATCTGTTCATTTATTTAAAATCCACATTAACACAGCCAACCCAAGAGGGTGTAAATATGAGTCTAGAATTACTTAATTAAGATAACAATTACGTTCAAAACTTAATAAACTTAATGAACCAAATGAAAGTTTAAACGAAATAGGATAGATTAAAAGCAATCGCATCTATTTAGCAATAAAAACACTTGAATTAAACGCAGTGATCTTTCTGATATGGCAGTTAGCAGAAAAATATATAAGCAGAAGAGATATGTGAGTGAGCAGAAAAAAAAACTCCGACTCACGTATACATTAGAAAATCTTCCCCTTCCACTTTCACGCACCCCTGAGTATGCAAAGAAAAGGAAGAAGAAGAAGCAATCGCGTTTCCGGACTCTATGTGGAAAGATCATACTTTCAAGGAAAGATTAAAACATGATTAGATGGAACTAAACAAGAATAACCAACTTTCAAACACGGAAATATGATCTTTCAACCCTTTTTTGTTCAGTGGGGTTTATTTAAACAAAATTTTGCTTCCAATTCTTATCAACAAAACATTGATTGTATTGATTGATAGTATTAAATTAAATATCTGCTTTTATAATTGTAACGAAATGAAATGTCTTTATATTACCAAAATTATTCAGCTGATTTAATGATGCCAAATTCACCACTGACTCTCCAAAACATTGAAAGCATTAAAACGGGAACGTCATTAAACGGATTAAAAAATTTCTTACATATAAGTCGTTCTATATGACTTCAAGGAATATTTTTGCCATGTCGGAAGAAATTCTAATTGCGCGTTTGGTAGTGAATACGTAACGAGGAATCTTCAAACAGATGAAATGCCAAAAAGCGGAATAAAACATACCCCCTCTTTGCAGGGTCAATTTTATTCATGTGAATTTATTGTACTTTTGACACAGATTATTAATCTTTAACTCAACAATTTTGAACGTCCAATGCTTTTAATACAGAAGTTCTGCCTCAAAAGTATTGGCACCAAAACAAGATTGTCCTTGAGAATTTTGTTATATTTTCTAACGTGTCAGAAACATTCTCTTTATATTGAATATTTTCATGTGTTAAGTCTTTAATTTATTTCATAATTCATTATAAAATTCATTTGTGGGGAATCGTGCAATCAATTGCTGTCAAATTCAGCACCAGATGGCGCCTCTCGTATTGAATCAAATCAACGTAAGTTAAGTGGTTGGTTGTTGATCCATTTGTATCAAATTGATATATTGAAATGTCATCGGGCAGAAAATAACTAAACAGAATTTCAAAACATTAGCGTATCAAGAAATAACGGAAAAATTGATTACAAAATCTCATCTTTACAGACATAAAATTTCATATCACAGAAGAGAGTCTAATCACTAATATTAATGTTGTAGCACTTCGTGAATTCTGCTTCCGAAAGTTGCTCTCTTCCTTGGACGATGTGGAGAGAGCGGAGAGATGTAAACAGTCCTTTGCATTTATTTCACTTCCATTGCTATTCTTATTCCTCTGTTGTTTCGGCCAAGAATAATAATCCATCCTTATAACTTCGCGCACTGTAAAATTCACGTTTTCATAACACATCCATATAGAATGATATTAAGACTAATTGAGATTTACCAGCCCATATATATTAAAACAGGCTTTATATTAAAGTAATATGAAAAACACTTGTAGCTTGCGTTTGTGCTAAATTTTAAAATAATTTATAGCAAGTTTTGCAATATTAAACGTTGTGAAACTACTTTTCTAATTTTTCTAGCCTTAGAAAAGAAATATTCAAAATTATGTCTCATTTTGTCAATTTCTCTTCTGAATTTTTTCTCTTTAAATATTTTGTTTCTTCGGATGCTGTACTTTTTCTTCTACTTTCCTGTTGGGAAAGCCAAGAGGCTCTGGCAAAGTGGAATTTACAGCATTAAAATCCGTTAATAGTATGTGAATTAAAACAAATCTGATAAAATATCTGATAAAAATCAAGTGATAAAACATTTGTAAAATATTAATACATTGTATCGTAATCAGGAAGAAATAAATTGTACAGAATTAGAAAAAGGCCTTTCAAGAAATGAGGGAAACATTTATTACAAAATTTTATTATTACAGACATGAAATTTACAAAAGTCAACAGGTTGTTTTGTTGCCCATATCCTTGAAGAGAGTTTAATTACTAATTTCACGGAATTTCTTTCATTTCAATTGCTATGTAAAATTCACGTTTTGATAACATATCTATATCTAATAACAATAAGAATAATTTAGATTTACCAGCCCAGATATAATAATTTAGCCTTTGTGCTAAAAAAAACCACGGAACATTCGTTTCATTGATATAAAGTTTCATTTCTAAAAACTTTTATAGAAATTCTAAGTAATATAAAAAGTGGGTAAATCATATTTTATAAATTTCGAGTCTTGAGCCAACTTTCACATGCAAAATAACAATCATTTTGCCTTTGCATTTTTATACTTATTTATTCTTTTCTTTCTCACTTTCTAAGTGTTAATTTCTGGGACAGTTTTTAAAATTTACAGCAATAAAACCCAGTAGAAGCTAATTTACAACAGATCTGATGGTAAGATTCCATTAATGAATTGGGTGGGAAATAGATTTTGGGCAAGAAAACTTAGTGTGTATAGCTAGGTATTTTGTAAATCTAAATCTCATGAAACATCTCTGAACAGTAAGAAGAAAGTATTGTATCAATTAAAATACAAAGTGTAAAATTGCCATTTCCTTGTTTTGTTTTGATTGGTTTCTAAGCAAAAAATAAATTTTGTCTCTAAACTTAGAAATATTTGAAATACACTTTCTATTAGCCATTATTATATCCTGATTCCCTTGAATACGAATCAGAAATTGCCAGTAAATCATAATCGCATCCGATTGCATTCCAAGCAAAATTTTTCGTGTATTTTTTCATTCAATACTTTTAATTACCCTAATTCAATTATGCATCTTTCAAATCTCGTCTGATAAAGCGATGGCACTGAAATTTTCAATAATCAACTTTGGATTACCAGTAATGGTACTTTTGGTAAACTAAGAATTTTAAAAAATAATAATTTTATTTTTAAACAGTAACATAATAATAAGCTTAATTGGAAAACAATAACAAATTTTTAAAATTAAACATTTAATGCGGGTGAGAGATCAAAAGACGGTTTATTATTAAGTCTAAATTACATATTTTTATTTTATTCGATTTAAGTGGATAAAATTTTATTCTTTGTTTGTCTTTACTTGCCCTGTAAATCAGTCTTGTAAATCTTAGGGATTTAGTAGATATTCACAAATCTGCTAAATAATTAAATTCTATTCAGATATATATGTACATCTAGTTGGTCATGAATACGACTATATGACTGGAATATTAAAGTAAACCCATGGTGGGATCACTGACACAGCGAGTTTTGCTGAAAAATGTCTAATTCCCTGACATTTGAGAATCCGCCAGCAATCTGGCTCCTTGTGAATGTTCTCTCCCTTAGTTGTACAAAGTTAAGACCTTATATATCAGCAGTCACCAATTGGCCTACTGGTGTTCTCTGCGAGAAAACTCTTGTCTGACATAAAAGCCTGTTCATGAATGCTGCAAACATCCTGCAAGAGAGGCAAGGAAGAGGCACCCATAGTGTAACAGCACCCCACCGCCAACAGTTTTAAATGAAATGGTACTGGCCCGTCAGCTGAGAGATGAGTAGGATGTAGGTGTCTGATCTGAAAAATAACTGGTGTCTCTTGAAAAAACGAAATACTTGTTCTGAATTCACAAAGTCGTTTCTGGGAGGGTCATTTTTCTCAGAGTTTGTTTTTTGTTTGTTTGTTTTGGAGTTTGTTGCAAGTGAGACAACGATTATAATTGCATCATGAGTATCAGTGCTGGCCTTTCCTGATAATAGCAGAGTAAAGACGTTTTTAATTTCTTTACCAGGGAAAATGCCCCCCCTTTAATAGGTAATTTTTAAAAATAATGACCAAGCAAAATTTCCAATTTAGGAAAAACGGAACAAAGACATATAACTGAATCTAGATCCATTGTATCCTATAAGAAATATCAAGCACTAAATGGTTGAATGAATTGGGACTATGACGAAACGACACAAATTCAACGTGAATGTATAAAATGAGAAATAAACGTGATTTAAAGTATTTTAAGGGAATATACAGGCAAATTTGGGATGACAAAATAAAAAATTCATCACTTTCTCTGAAAATAAAAAATGTCTAAAATATATGACTGAGGAACTTGAAGAGGGGATATTAATCCATGAGCAGAACGTCACATGATATTTTTATATCTAGAAACGACGTGGATGAAATGGGATCATCACTCTTCTTTGATATTTAATTTCCTGAAAAGCAGGTGATTTGAGATATACTATCTTACCATTTCACATCTCTCAGATTGCCGAAGGAGAAAATTCATCCAACTAGTACAAAAAAAATGATGACTAAGTCTAATAGCATGGAAAGAGAAAAATGTTGAACTGGAAATTATTATTTAAATGGTGCATGAAGTTTGGGATGCAAAAATGATTGCAAATGGTTTATAATAGTGTCATATATATTATCAACCTATATATTGATCAATTCATTACATTATTCAGTATCTATTTCAATTGAATTGTTTCATAAAGACTGAATATTGTAAATTGAATTTTCCCTGATTTTCATTCATGATATTTGAAATTACATGTACTTGTCTTATTTCAAATTGAAATGTAAGGAATTCTATAGATTTAACTGTAGTGAGGTCCATAAAAAAATTATTTTATATGTATAATATATGCTATTACACAAAAATTAATATGAGTGATTTTAAAACGTAAAAAATTAATTAAAACAAAAATTATTTCTGTATTTTCATGGTAAAATGTGTGCTTTTAACAAATAATTTCATTTTAAATGTTGTATATATTCGTTGTACAAAAAATAGTTGTAATGAAATTTTGATTTTAACGTTTTTAGCCTTTTATGTATAAGTATAAAATTGATTTAATTTTAAAGCTATGAAAATGGAAGAAGTGATTCATAAATAATATTTTTCAAAGCATTAAAAAATTTAAAATATATTTTAAAACTTTAATTCATCCATAAAATGAAAAAACAATATTTGAATACATGTTATAAATTAATTATCGTCTTTATCATGAAGTACAGTAAAAGTGATGAGAATTGAATAAATGATTTATCCCATAGTAATGGATTCTTATTTCAAAAAAACGTGAACTAATTTCTTTCAGTAAATAAATACATGACAGAAGGCAATATTAATTGCTAAATACAATGACCTTCCAGAAAATTTATTACATTTAGAGCGTACTAAAATTCATGAATAAAATAATTAAAATTTTAGAAATTAATTAATTTTACCATAATAGAATTCAAGTATGAAAACTAGATTTTGACACTGTTTTGAGAATAAATACCTCTTTATTTTCCAAAAGTGATTTTAAAAGTTTGAAGACTGTCTAAATTTCATGAATTATTTTAATTGTGAATGGAAAGTAAGATTATGAAAGTTGACTTGTATTTAATGATGCGCTGTTTCGCCCTTCAATCTCCATTTCCTGCATTTTATTTAAAATGTAAGGATGATCTTGAAATGTTGAGGATACAATAACAGGAAATTTTTTCACCTTTGGGATAGAATAATTTATTTCTTTTATTCAAACCATGTGGAATACCGTAGAACTCCCTGCATAATTCCTAAGAACACGTAACGTGCTCTGACCCCTATCTGGTGATGATACTTTTAAAATACAAAACATGGATTACTAGAATCCAAAATTACGAACATCCAATTCTCATTAATGGAACAATGGCCATTTCTCTTTTAATTATTTCAACAAATCTTTGTTTTCAAGTTAAAGAAAACAAAAAACATTGATTGTATTCTAAAATATTAAATTAAAGCATCTGTTTTAAGCAAGTGTACAAAATGAAATGTCTCTGATATATGAACAAAATTATTCACAAATGATTAATACAAGTAATTCCACTACTGATTGCTCTAAATATATGGAAAACATTAAAAAACAAATTCATCTTTAAAAAACGGAATAAAAATTAAAACCATTACATATAAGTCGTCGGAAGCACTTACAAATATTTTGCCAAATCAGAAAGAAGAATTCAACTGCGTATTTTAATGTAGGACTAATGCAAATAGAATTTCTGTCAGATTTAAATGCCAAACAGTGGATTAAAACAGAATCCTCCACTCCCTGGTTTATCAGTTTTAATATTGATGTGGAATTTATTGCACTTTTGATACAGAGTATTAGCTTTAACTCAACAATAACTTTCAATCCTTTAAGACAGAAGTCAAACTCAAAAGCAATGAAGATTTAGATTGCGCCTGAGAGTTTCGTAATATCTTTTAATGTATCAGAAACACTCTTTCTATCTCAAATATTTTCATGATTTCAGTCTTTAATTTATTTCATCATCATATTCATTTGTGGGGAATCGTGAAATCAATTGCTGTCAAATTGTAGTACCAGATGTCGCTTCTCGTAATGAATCAAGTCAAAATCAGTTAAGTGTTTGGTTGATAATCTATTTGAAAAAATAAATATGTGGCATGCCATCAGAAAAAATAACTGTACAGAATTTCAAAACATTAGCTTATCAAGAAATGAGGGAAAATTTGATAAAAAATTCTCATCTTTACAGACATGCAATGTACAACAGTCGACAGATTGTTTAATGGAGCCCATATCCCTGATGAGAATTTAGTCACTAATATAAATGTTGTAGTACTTCGTGAATTCTGCTTTAAAAAGTTGCTCGCTTCCATGGGCGATGAGGAGACAGCGGAGAGGGGTAATAAGTCCTTTGAATTTCTTTCACTTCCATTGCTATTCTCATTCCTCTATGGTATCGGACACAAATAATAATCCATCCTTATTACTTCGAGCGCTGTAAAATTCACGTTTCCATAACACATCCATATGTATTGACAATAAGACTAATTGAGATTTACCAGCCGAGATTTAATAAAACAGGCTTTATATTAAAAAAAAATCAATAGACTGGATTGAAGTTTGTGTCCCTTAAATTTGAAAATATTTTATAGGAAGTTCTGCAATATGAAAAGTGGTACAACTTCAATTATAAATTTTCGAGCGTTAATCCAGAACTAAGCAAAGAGTTATCTCATTTCCTCTTTTGAAATTTTTCTCTTCTAATATTCTTTCCCTCTGTTGATGTACTTTTTCTTCAACTTTCATGTTGGACCAGCCGAGAGGCTTTGAGAAAGTGAAATTTACAGCAATGAAGCACGTTAAGTAGATACGAATTTAAATAAATTTGACGGGAAGATTCCATTAACATTTCGTGAAACAGTGTCTGAGCAAGAGAGAAGACGCATGTGTATAGCTACCTAATTTTTAAATTTTAATCTTGAAAGAAATACCTCTGAACAGCAGAAAAAATGTATTTTGCCATTTATGACATGTAGCTAAAAT
>BGPR01023002.1:0-24728 GCA_013235015.1 Araneus ventricosus | reverse complement strand
AGTTACGTATTGCTAATGTTGGGTTGTGGTTTTTGTTTTTTTATATTATTTTTTGGCAAAAGGGAAATTAAGGAACAGTTTTACCTAAATAAAATCAAGATCAAGAAATCAAGGCTTGGTTCTGGGGGGCTAAATCCGATAGTCTCCCCCCCTGATTTGCAGTTGCAACAGGACTTATTCCTTATAATGACTTCGAATTAATATTTGCAGGAAGAATGAGGATCATTGAAGGTTAAAGTCTCGTCAAATTCAAAACGACTGGATAGTTAAATGTGAGTCTTTCTGCAAAGTTCATGAATTTTTTGTAACAGCCTAAACCAGCAATTCGATATCAAGACAGTTCAGTCAAGAGGTACCGTGTGCCTACGTCAGATATCTGCATTTATCCACAAGTAAAAAAACTAAAGTCTTAACCCCGAACCAACCTTGGTTTGCCTTTAGAATTTCTGGAAAAAAAGTTGTTGTTTATACTCGTATAACAACATCCGTAATCTCTCGTATCTCGTAGTGCAGAAGGCTTTATGAAAGTAGTCTGTAATCGAGAAGCCGTTTGTGTTCCAAGCATCGTTTTATGTGAACGAGACTGAATTGGCCGCGCCGTAATGGTCTCCCGGTTCGCGGATCATCGGAGGCCAGTTCTCTTCATGAGTGTAATTTTACTGTTCATCACATTTTAATTGAATGTCCATCTTTAATTCCCCTCATCATCGTGTTGACCATTTCCATTCATCGTCTGTTACCTTGCAAGACTTGGTGGAAAACAATTCACCCAAAATATTTTAACTTTAAAGACCATATTGGGTTTTTTTTATGAGCATTTTAGACTTTAATTTGTTTTTTTTTTAAGTATATCTGGAATCTTTCTGAACAATTTCCTTTCGCTATTTTCTACTTGGATTTTAAAATTTAAAATTACTCATGTTAGAATTTTTACTATTGATTTTAATATTTGATTGGCGCGTAGTTTAGCCAAAAAATGGCTCTTGTTAATAAAACCAACCAACCAACCAACCAACCAACCAACCAACCAACCAAACAACCAACCAACCAAACTAACCAACCAAATCAAACCAACCAAACCAACCAAACCAACTGTAACCAACCAAACTAAACCACAACCAACAACCAACCAACCAAATCAAACGAACTAAATCTAAATTCAACTAAATTAATCTAACGAATCTAACTAAATTCATAACTAACTAAATCTAACTAAATTAACGAAGAATAACTAAATTCAAATCTAACTAAATCTAACTAACTAACTAACTAAATTAAATCTTAAATCAACTAACTAACTAAATCGGAAACAACTAACTAAATCAACTAAATCCAACTAAATTCAATCCAACTAAATCCAACTAACTAACCAATTCCACCAACCAACTAAATCAACTAACTAACAACTAAATAACTAATCCAACTAAATCTTAAATTCAACTAAATCAACTAACTAAATCAACTAACTAACTACAATTCAACTAAACAACTAACTAATCTACCAACTAACCAATCAACTACAATCAAATCAATCCAACTAACTAACTAACGCAATCCAACTAAATTAAATCAAACAACTAATTCAAATTAAATCCAACCAACTAAATTCAAATTCAAATTCAACAACTAACAACTAACTAAATCAACTAAATTCAAATTCAAATCAGTAAATTGCTAACTAAATCTAACTAAATTCAAATTCAAATTCAAATCATGTCTGCACCAAATCTAAATTCACCAAACCAACTAACCAACTAACTAACTAACTAACCAACTAAGAATCCAACTTAAACTTGAACTGGGAACTAACCAACGAACTAAACTAACCAACCGTCCAACCAACCAACTAAACTACAAATTCAACCGTTCAAATTAAATCCAACAAATAAACTAACCAACTAAATTCAACGTAACTAAATCAACCAACTAACCAATCCAACCAACCAACCAACCAACCAAAACCAACCAATCCAACTAACCCAACTTAAATCACAACTAACAAACTTTAACCAATAACTTCAAACCAACCACAACTCAAACTAACTAAACTAAATCAATCAACCAATCCACCAACTAAATCAACCAACCAACTAACCAACGTCCAACCAAACTAACTAAACTAACCAAATCCAACCACCAACTAAATCAACCAACCAACTACAAATCCAACCAACCTAAACTAACCAACTAAACTAACAACTAAATCCACCAAATTCAATTCAATTCACCCAATCTAACTAACGAATTACAATTCAGTCTAAATTAACTAACGAATTAAATTGAATTCAATTAATCTTAACTAACTAAATAATTAACGAACTAAATTTAACTAACTAAATCTAATTCAACTAATTAAATCAACTAATTCAATCAACTAACCAAGAATTCAATTCAATCCAACTAACTAACGAATCCAATCAACTAACGAATCAACTAAATCTCAATTCAACTAATTCAACTAACTAACTAAATCTTAAATTAACTAAATCAACTGCTAAATCTTAAATCAAACTAACTAAATTCAATCTTACAACTAACCAACTAACTAAATCTAAATTAAATCAACTAAATTAAATCAACGAACTAAATCAATTCAACTAAATTCAACTAGAATCTAAATTCAACTAAACGCTAACTAAATCTGAATCCAACTAACTAACTAAATTCAATTCAACCAATTAACCAACTAACTACCCAATCTAACTAAATTCAACTTTAACTAAATTCAACTAAAATTAAATCTAAATTAACAACTAATAACCCAAATTCAAATTCAAATTCACAATTCAAATTCAAATTCAAATCTAAATTCTTCCAACAACTAAATTTAACGCTAATCTAACGAACGTCTTAAATCTAACTAACAACTAACTAACGAATCTAACTAACTAAATCAATCTTAAACGAATTCAATTCAATCTTAACTAACTAACGAATTCAACGAATTCAATTTACCTAATCTAACGAATTCAATCAATTAACTAATCTAACTAATTAACTAACTAAATCTAACTAACTAATTCTAACTAACAAATTCAAATTTAAATTCAATCAATCAATTAAACAATCTAACTAACCAACTTAATCCAACTAACTAACTAACTAAATCTAAATCTTACAAAATTCACCAATCCAACTTAAATTAAATCCAACTAAATCCGTTAATCCAACTAACTAACCAACTAACAAATTAAACTAACTAAATCAACCAACTAAATCCAAATCTAAATTGGGAATTCAATCAAATTAAATCAACTAACTAAATTAAATCCAATTCAATTAAACAAATTCAATAAATCAAGAATTCAATCAATTCAACTAACTAACTAAATTAACTAAATTCAATTCAAATTAACAACTAAATTCAATTACCCAAATTCAACTAAATCTACCTTTAACCAAATTAACTGTAATCTGGCACTAAATTTAAATTAAAATCATTCAACTAAACGAATTCAACTAACTAACAACTAACGCCAATCAACCAATCAACAACTACCCAATCAACCAATCTAACTAACTAACTAACTTAACTTCAACTAACTAACTAACTAATCTCAACTAACTAACTAACTACAATTCAACTAACTAAACAATCAACAATCTTAAATTCAATCCAAATTTTAACTAATTCAATCCAATCCACCAACTAAATTCAACTAACTAAATTAAATCTGTTCAACTAAACTAAACAACCAACTAACCAACTAACTAACCAACTTTAACCACCAATCTGCAATTCAACAATCCAACTAAATCAAATCTTCAAATAAATTCAACTAAATTAAATCCAAATTCAACAACTAACTAAACGGAATCTTTAACTAACAACTAAATTCAATTCAAATTCTAAATTCAAATTCAACATAAATTAACCACCAAATTCAACCAAATTGAATTCAAATTCAACTAAATTAACCAATCAACTACTAAATAAAATAAAGAATTCAAAACGGGGTGATAAGGCTACTTATGTTGGGTGGTGTTTCATTGTATATTAATTGGATTTGGCATTCTATAAACCTGTTCGAACCATGGTGCTCACATCTAATTAAATGAGATAATACATGTCTATGCGGGCAGGAAGCGGCCCGAAGTGCATCCTACCATCCGTGCCAACAATACAGCCTCCCCTCATCCAATATAGTCAGAAATTTATAATGTCTGTATTAGTGACAAAACAAACTTAGAAATCGCTTATTCTTTATCTGTAATATGAGCATAAATATTTTGGTGAGAAATTTTAGACTCAGCCATATTTAAGATTATATAGTCTTATTGAGATAGAAATTAAAATAATATATTCAATTACTCTTAAAATATGACTTGCTTTTTAAAGCATTTTTTTTCCCTTCACATCTTGCTGGCAGCTGCCTGGGCCTCGGCTGCTCAGGCGAGCCTTTATGCTGCAATAGGTATAACCCATCCACAAAAAGAAAATGCTGAACCTCAAAAAGGCTTGTATCGTAGAAGAATTTCTTCCTGAAAGAAAAAATATCAGCGCTCATAACCAGTTCGTCTCTATCAACCTCCTCTAAATTCCATTTTTTGTGTAGAAACTTTATTGATTTCACCCAACAATATTTTGTTTAAGGGAAGCTATTTGTGTTTATCTCTTCAAATAAAAGGCAATTCTGGAGCTTGATATTTTGTGACATTTTTTGAAATTATTCTTTATAGGTTCGTTTTAAGGTACTGTATTATTCAGGCTATAAGTACGTAAATGAATTACATGAAAACCATACATTTAAGATTTTTTTTCATTTGTAAATTCTGACTTTGATAAAACAAGTGATATTTTATTATATTGACTCTTAAAAAATGTTGAAGAGAACCAAAAATCGATGTATAAAAGTGTATGTATGTATTACTAGCAAAGCTTTGCAACATTATTGACCTCTTATAATTGAATTGAAGTATCAAATATTTGATAGCATCAAAGTGATTTCATTCAAAAATTAATGAGTAAAATAAAGTCAAAGTTGTTTAGGAAATTGAATATCTAACTGATGTATACCTCTGTTAACTGGGTGTCGGCTCAAATTCTGAGAATCGTTCTGTTTGCAACGAGGGTTTCACTGATACTAGTACTGAACTTTTTCACAGATTAATTATTTTATGCCTTGACATGGTAGTCAATTAATGATCAAGGTAATTTCAATTAGTCAAGATAGTTCAGCTTATGAAGTGCATAATATGCATGTATTTTGAGATCTTAGAGCTATAGACAGAAATTCAGAATGATTTTAAATCATTTTCTTTATATGATTATTATTATATAATGACTTACATTTAGATGTTAACTTACTTAAGCACAAATTATAATCAATTGCTTTTATTACATACTTTGGGATTATATAGCATTATTTAACTGAACCGAGCTTGATATACCATCTAACTTCTATATACGACAACGCAGTTGTCACTGAATATAGTATAAAATGATCACTCAGATCAAAGGTTTACAGCTTTATTCATCTGTCCCACTGTGTCGCAGCATCGCGTACAAAAATCTCGTGCTTTAGGTTTGTATCCAGTGTGCTTCTAATCCGTGTAATAACAATTATACTATAACTTTCCCTAGATTATTAATAGATTATAATGTCAACTGTTACCTGAAAGAATTTGGATATCTTCAGTTTTTAGTATATATTTTTCAATTATCGCATAATTTATAATTATCTTTTGGCTTCATGAGGAAGATAGAGATATTGGAAAAGCAGAGAGCATTTTTTTTTCATCTGAATTTTTTTCGTGTAAGAAGAAATTTTTAAGAACCCTTTGTTTGTTTACTTCATTTTCAGAACACATAAAAGTATATAATCATAATTCATGTAATTTAATAAAATCCAAGCTTTTTTCCTACTAATCGATGTGGTTGATGTTAGTAATACTTAAATCTTAATTATTTTAAAGAATTTAAGAGTTATAAGAATAAAGAAAATTTTAATTTTAATAACAATTTGATTTTTTCCGTTAAAATACAAATCTGAAGATTTCATGTTATCTTATGTTCCGTTTGTACTGCATAGTAATAGCAATCTATTTGATTTCACTTCTGGCTTATAGATTTTATTCACTGATGAGGTTTTGAAGTAATTATCACAATTACTCTTTATTTTATCCAATTTAAGTTTAACTATGAGTTTTAGATCTGTACTTTTACATCTGTTGGTTATGTATTTGTAATAAATTCGAATGAAATTTTAAAGATACTGAAGTAATATGTGCAAGAAAATTAAAAACGTATACTTAATAAACTCGTAAAGAAAACCAGCAAAATAATTATATATAGGAATAAATTTATACCTTTCGGAAAATTAGACTGACAAGAAAGCTAAAGGAACAAACATCAAAATACAATTTTACAAATAACAAAAAATTCAATTCCTCCAGTGTATCGTACTTTTAAAATCTGTTTTGGGATAACTTTCATAGTCCCTCTAAATCTTAGGGTACGTTACCATGCATGTACTTCACACAAGAATAGGATCCACATTTTGTAAAATGCTAGTACATCTAAGAAAGTAATCTAAGAAGCATATGCACTACGGTAAAAAATTCACCATTGTCCAACATCAATCTTTATAGAAATTAAATGTAAGAAAATAATGCAGTATATTAATACACAAACTCTGTGTCCATTCTTATAGACTTGATCCAGGTAAAATATGGCATAAGTAGTACATTTTATATAAGGACCATCTCTGTCCAGAACTAGCGTACTAAATGAAATTAAATATAGATATATAGCATTTATAAAAAATTCTGCTCAATATTGCTTTATCGAAATTAATGCAAAATTTTCATAAAATTTAAAAAATAAAATGAATATTTCTGTAAAAAAAAAGTTGCATTTTGCCAATTTTGATTCAAACTATATACCAAAAATATGAATTTTTATCATTGGTTTTATAGGCAAACATTTTTTGAGGTATAGTAGTACAAGGGAAGTTTGGTAGAAATCCAAATCTCCCTCAGTGGCCTAGTGATGCTAAGTGGCGCCGAGGCATAAATTGGTTTTGCCCCTTTCAGCAAATGTGAATATCGCCCGGGCACGTATTATTTGTTCTCCCCTCACCATATTTGGCTTTAGAAAGTGACATAAAAGTACTAATGCTTTGTCTTGACGTACTTTAAACTAGCACAAAGGCGTCTATGACCCCCTTCTCTCCGTCACTACGTCAGTACCCTCACCCCCACTCCGCTTGTGATCATTAAAACACGAAAATCTACTTTAAAGTTTGTTTGTTAGCACATAAATGAAACACAGTTCAATATGTCAAAATATTTTTATTCAATAACATTAACATAACGTAACAAAGAATATGGAGATTGAAATGATGGCATTACACTGAGAAATATTTAATACAAATTCAAAATGCAAATCACAGTCCTTATTCATGAATGCAAACAGAGTTAAAATCGTTGCTTTCACGCAATGAATTTAAAGCTCTTGGAATGACTAGACTAGGACTAGATTGACAAGTAAGTGGACACGAACAAACAAGTAAATGAACATTATATGATAGAAATAAAGAGCAAGGTTTTTGAAATTTCAGTAAACTGATACAAGTATTTACATTTTCTTTTCCTTCTGAAATTTAACTTCTAAACAAAGCAATATCGATTTGAATATTAATATCGTTTAGGATTACGAATGGCCGTTGATTTTTCATTGCAAAAAATCAAGAGGAATGTATAAAATTCTAGTTTTAATTTGTGCAAAAAAAAGATAAAATATTTTTCATCATCATAAAGACTCTTTAATTATGGACTATGCTTAGCCTATTTTAGGGATGATTTCGATTGCTAAGTTAAGCCAAGAAAGCTTTCATTGAAAAAGATAATACCAACTCAAATATTTTATAAATTATTTATATATTAGATCCAAAAATTGAACTGAAAGCAACTCACGGTAAGTCAGAAGATATTTAATTCTTACTTTCTTCAAAATTTCCTTTTAGAATTAATTCTTCAAGAATTTAAATTTCGAACGTTATATCAAATTATCATTCGCTGTTATTGAGTTTTTCATATGTTTAAGTCGAAATAAGGTGTCAACATTATATACCTCATTTATCAGCATTCTTAAATTTCATTAATAATATTAAATCAGGACTCATTCTATTCAAATGATATATACATGATGAGGAAGTCTCTAAAATTTGAACGCCTTACCACTCATGGAAAAATGACCGGCGTTTCTTATTAAATCTTATTTTATGGATCAACAACGGTGTTCGTATCTTTCTTCTAATTTCATCTTATCTCCTCCATTTATTAATGACAATGCTTTGTCTTTTTAAAAAAAAGCCTAGCTATCACATACTTCAATGTAATGATTTTTTCCTTCTCTATGTGAGCGAAAATATATTTCTGTCAGCCTAATCAATACCCTCTTTCTCTTCTTTTGCAAAAAGACTGTGGATTGCCCTGATATCAGATGTACGTTATATGTCGCATCTTTAATCTGCTGTTCTATCCAGTCCAGGTGAGAAATGACCTGGTGTAGACGCCGGGCAACAAGGGACTTCCGCATTTGATACCTGCTGACAGACCGATGACCGTCATTTTGTTATCTTTATTTGCGAAGAGTAGGCCAACAGGAATCTCCCTGCAAAAGACCAATATTCAGTGCCCGTTCTGGAGATTAACAACTTTTATGCTAATTAATAAAATAATTAATTTTTTTAGCTACAGTAATAAAAAATGAAACATAACAGAAAACACTCGTGATATATTTGAAAGAGAAAATGATCTCTGATTGCTGGTAAAGTGAGCAGAAAGTATCTGACAAAAAGTTGAAACAGAAATATGTATTAAATAAACTATGCATTGAATTTGTGGTTATAATTTTTAAAACTGACAGGAAAGATTGATATCTGTAGATCGATCTAAAATCTTTTAAAGATAGGAAGGCAGAATTTCCTTTCTTTAAGTGAACACAGTATGTTTTACACTTTTTGATATAATATTTGCAAAATCTAGTCTTAAATCCTACTGCTTCCAGTTCCAAGAATGTGACAAAGAACTAAAATGTATCTGTAGGATTGACAGTAACTCTTATTTTCTTTAAAAAAATTCTCTAAATTATGATTCTATAATAGTTATTCACTTTGAAACAAGTCCTGCTTTAATGTATATTGGTCCATTAATCATGTCTTGATCTCGATAGTAGACAAACAAAAAGGATACTAGAAGATCTACAACAATCCAGATTTAAGGTGGCACAAAATCGTGAAACTTTTACCTCATTTATTACACTATAGGATCGATTATCTTTAGTGAAATTCCGAGTACAAAATTGTAAGTTTTGTCATCAGGAAATTTTTTATAGTTATTTGTTTCTGCACATTCCAACATTATTCAACTGTAACATCTTGAATCTACCATAAATAACTGCAATATGTGTTTGTATCAAGAAATCATTATAGGTGTTGCAGGAATTTAAAGATAATTTTATCTCATGAACTATTTATCAGATTGAAAAATTAACATTATTGTTTCTAAACTAAATAACTATTGATCTAAAAAATTAACATTATTGTTCTAAACTAAATATTACTACTATTGATCTAAAAAATTAACATTATTGTTCTAAACTAAATATTACTAACTATTGATCTAAAAATTAACATTATTGTTCTAAACTAAATATTACTAACTATTGATCTAAAAAATTAACATTATTAATTCTAAACTAAATATTACTAACTATTCGAAAAAAATTAACATTATTGTTCTAAACTAAATATTACTAACTATTGATCTAAAAAATTCATTATTGTCCTAAACTAAATATTACTAACTATTGATCAAAATTAACATTATTGTTCTACTAAATACTAGCTTTATTAAAAAATTAGCATTGTTTAAACTAAATATACTACATTGATCTAAAAAATGAACTATTGTCTTTTTTTTTGAAAAAAATGGCTGAACTAAAAGGCAGATCGTACCTGGCACGAGTCTTTTCCTCCTTCCTGTATCCTGCGCACATTTGGTTGTCTTCTGAGGATAAGTATGTCCCGCTTCGAAATACATTTTCAACGCAGCACCATTGGTCGCTACAGGACATTCACTTTCTGTAGAATGTTCTTTCTTCCGCCTTTAAGTTTAAGCAAGAAAACTAGTCAGTAATAATATTAAGGGTTGGTTTAACTAGTGACTAAGAAAACAGCAGAGAGCACATTGCAATTAACTTTTCTATTGTGTTGGTATGATAGTGTAAATGTTAATTTGTCGATAATATATAAAATTACACTTTCTCCATGGTGTCGCAAAAGAAAAACTTGGAAGAACTCAATACATTTTTAATTTTCAGTCGCAGCATCATAATTTATTTCATATTTGATTAATGGGGAGATTACTTTATAAAAAAGATAATTTAAATTTTGAAAATACGCTCTCAAAAGTTTCATTAGTGGATTATATCTCTAACTAATCAGTCTACATGATATAGTTTTTTAAAATATACAAATATTTGTTTTTCATACCAATTTATTTTAAATTTCAAATTGCAATTCTCTTGTTAAAATTATATCCACCGTTGAATCATATTCCTTTTCGTTCTATAGACGGGTTTTTCTGAGTGTACGTATAAAAATTTGATATACGTAAAATTAATTTCAACAATACTTCAATTAGTGTGGCTTCTACTGTAAATTATGCCAAGAAAATTGTGCAGGAATTTTATTTAATGAAATTTTCGGAATCAGAATTATTTATTTAGCTTTTTTATAGTAATAAATTGTAGATAATATGACACTGTATGAAGAAGAATTTTGTCTAGAAACTTACATAATATTTTTTTTAATGAACGAGTCGGTAAAATCGGCATGTATTTCATTTAAAAAAAGGCATTTACTATCTTTCATAAAGATAAAAAATTATGAATTTGTAATTATTCAGGTGTGTATAGGAGTATGCTTTTGTAAACATTATTTTATAAGTAAATTTACCAAAAAAACAACCAGAGAATTTTATCAAATTTAAAAAATATGAAGAGAAAATAATATATTCATACAGAAACTAGCAAATATTTTATATTTATGATTTTTTATTTTAGATCAACCTACACATAATAATAATATAGATTGAAATATATGTAAATAACATGCATACGTAGATGAAGCTATGAAGTTGGTAGAATTTTGCCAATGTTGAGTCACTTTTATTTAAGAAACAAAATTCGTTAGATCAGTTGTGTCATGTATCAGTATAAATAAATTCTATGATGCTGATACAAACTTGTGCATTATTTAAAATAGTAAGCATTCTACTATCTTAAATTTGATCGAAATTTAAGATGGTATCATTTTCCACATAAAAATTCAAAGCAAAATTCAATTCATCCTTTATTTTTTGCTT
The DNA here is from genome assembly GCA_013235015.1 of Araneus ventricosus. Taxonomy (NCBI): domain Eukaryota; kingdom Metazoa; phylum Arthropoda; class Arachnida; order Araneae; family Araneidae; genus Araneus; species Araneus ventricosus. The sequence goes on along the minus strand of BGPR01023002.1, from coordinate 13,355 downwards.
TTACTGCAAAACAAATGGTTGAAGTTTCTTCATACTGGGTAGAATTTTAAGTCATCTCAATCTGCCAATATGACACCTGTCACTTCTATATACAACACTATAGATATTTGTGATTTTGTTGCTGCACTTGGAGAATAGATTATATCATCAAAATCGACTAATTCAAACTTTAGTTACTTCAATTGATGAGACCTTTATTTATTTTCACCTTTACTAAGAAAATCCTGTTTTAACTAAATTTTTTTTTCACCAGATATTTGGAGATTAGTCGATGTTTATTCAAAATGTTTAGAAATAATAGTTGAAGATATCCATAGAAATTCAAAGCAACATTCACGTGAATGGATGTATTTTAATATAAACTTTTCTTACTGATGCTACAATAGTATAATGTTGTCTGAATAATCGAAATGGACATAAGATCCACAATTGGATATATATATATATATATATATATATATATATATATATATATATATATATATATATATATATATATATATATATATATACATATATATATATATAATATATCCGAAAAAAACTTTTATTCCATGAGTTTCAAAACTATTCTATATTTATCATAGAATATTAATTAAAACAAATGAAGGAATCCCAGAGTATCGAATTCACGTGAATGGCCATGTTAATATAAACCCCCCTTTTCTTACTGGTGACTAAGGCACAATAGTATAATGTTGTCTTAATTACAAGAACTTCTATATTTATAGCAGGACCGTACAGAGTGATATTGCGCCCTCAATAGCAAAACCCAAGTCCCTCTTCATCACATCAACATTTTCGCATTTTTTCTACCCTCTCTTTGATTACACATCAGGAAAAACTAACTCCTTCATTTTAGATTAAAAAAAATTAGATAATTTTTAAGTAGATTAATAAAAGCGATGCATTTTAAAATAATAAATGTTGATGAAAAATACTGTTAGTATATCAAATTAAATGTAATACTGTAAATTACAAATTATGCATCTTCTCTAAAAGAGTGAAAATAAAATAAATATACTTATTGTTAATGGCAGCTACTGAACATTGCTTTGGGTGTGATAATAAAGAAAAGATTTATTTTTTACATAGGTATAGTGAAATATTAATTAGAAATAAAAAAAGATAAAGGGGCAAAATTAAGAGTTGAGAAAATATGATCGATGTAAAATTATATTAAACCAAATGATACGAAAATCAATTCACTGTAACATTTGCTAACTATCAAATTCAAACATCGTTTCTGTTGCAATCATGTGATTTTTAAGCTCAGTCAAAAAAAACTTAAAAGATCTATAGTTAACAACACTTTTAAAAAGTGTAATATTTTTTAAGAAAATCGATAAACGAAATTAATATTGTTAATACTTTAAAAATAATATTTTATTTAGAAAAGTTGAATAGAACTCAAACATGTGTTTTTTCCTTGATTTATTAACAACAATTTTCGCGACCCTCTCAACTGCCTGCGCCATTGACGGTCCTATCTTACTGCTTATGTCTTAATCTAAGCCCTTCGGAAATTGCAAAATTGATACTTTTCTCTACAAACTTTTAAAAAAAGCTATATAAAACTTTGTTAGCAAGAGCGCTGAGTGTTTAAGATATTTTATTGCCTTTAAAATAAAACATATGTTTTCAATGGTTTTTTTTGTCTATTAAGAAGTTAGGATAAATATCCGTATATATTGTATGTGCATTTCGTGCATTTTTGTAAACGTGAATAAATCGTATTATATATCTATTAACCTCATGTTTCTTGAATCTAGTTTTAAAATTCTAGAAGTTCCTTAATTTTTAAATAGCCAACTGTTTTCTAATTATTCTGTGTATATGAAGAATATTTTCAGAATAATTCGGTTTTTCGTCTTTCTTTTTAATTATTTTAAATTTATTCTAAGAAGTTAACCAAATGCTAAGTATACTAGAGAAATCAATCAGATATTAGTTTGGGGATTGGCGTTGTGCTTAGAAAAAATTACCAATACCAACCTTCCTTACCTGAAATTCATTTAAACAAATGTCAAATCTTTACATCAATAAAATGAACAACAATAAAAAAGAACATGGTAAATATTAAAATACTTACGACACAACACAGATTTTCTTGCTCACAAAGAGCGATTTCTCTTACATAGCAAACAAGGAAACTGTCTAGGGAACCCTCATGTCCTCCTACACCTCCTTCTCTTCTGCTGTCCTTTTAATGGCGGTACCCCGAAGTTTTTAGGTAAACCCTTCATTAAAAACACTTACCATCCTTGACAGTCTCCTTGTTGAAATTCCTGAGAAAATTAATAGGATTAAAACATCCGAACAGAATGCGGACCTACACATTCTACACTGGAAGAAGAAATGGAAACTCATCACCAACCAAATCCTCTAAATTTAACTACAAAAACCTTCCAAGTTGGAACAAAAGTACTTACAAGACGCTGAAAATCGATTTGGGATACACCTACCGTTGAATGAAGTCTGTCCCCATCCAGCCACTGTGGCATTCATGCCTGTAACGTCTGTGTTTCGATCTGGCAGACAAACCGGCCACACGCTGTCACCGAAAACGGCGTCTTTGTTCAATCGAAGCAAGGCGATGTCGTTGCTCTGTCTGTACGGGTCCTGGTACTGGGGATGCACGATGAGAGTGTCAACTCCAATGTCCTGACGACTGTTCGAATTAGCTGATACGTCATATTCTCCAAGACGAGCTTTGAGAGTAGCGAGGTACTTCTTTCTTCGGTATCTGTGATCAGAACAGCATTAAATTAACCACATAAGAAGATGTAAAATTTGGACTAATATAGGAAAATTTCTATATTCCTACATACAGGGTGTCCAACAAAGGACTCCCTCATTTTAAAATTAAATAACTCGGCAACGGAGATCGATAGAAGAACGAAACCAGTGATATGCTTAGTCTGAAAGCCGTAAAAATCTGATACAAAAGTTTCAAAATTAGTTATAAATGTTGCCGACAGGTGGCGCTGTACGTTGTAATCACAGTTCAGATTTCGAGAAGAAAGCTATAAACTGTCATTTGCAAGTAATCGTTGCAATCACATCACAATCGATTCAAATTAGGCATTTTTCGTGCTTGCCAAGGACAGTTTATAGATTTCTTATCGGATTCTGAATAGCTATTACAACCTGCAGCGCCACCTGTCGGCAACATTTATAACTAATTTTGAAACTTTTGTATCAGATTTTTACGGCTTTCAGACTAAGCATATCACTGGTTTCGTTCTTCTATCGATCTCCGTTGCCGAGTTATTTAATTTTAAAATGAGGGAGTCCTTTGTTGGACACCCTGTAAATGAAGTGTTGGCGATACGTAATAAGCTGCGAAAGACCTTTTCTGCTCAGCTGAGAGCTACAAAATTGTCCTTGAAATCAAACGGTACTGTCGTTTTAAATACAAAGCTTCATTATACAGAACATCGAATGCTGCCGATTGAAACTATATATAAATTTTAATTACTTACTTTTAAATACGATAAAATAATATTCATAAATATTTTCGCTACTTAGTTTCCTCTCATATATTGTCTGTGTGAGTTGTTACTTATTATAATTCTAAGAACATGGCGTGCGAAAAGTTGTTAATCAAAATATGTTTGGAATTGCAGCAGTACTCGCCACAATTAAATCGCAGATCATTTTAAGACATCACAAAAATGGATGAACGCCCATTTCTTGCATAGTGCTGCCATGTTATAATGATATTTTGCATTGTGGCTACAAATTGAGTTTAATTTTAGCCTTTATATTCCAAAATATAGAGGTCACTATATCGGAACATGGTTTTTACGATATCACAAAATAAGGTGATGCCGTAAAATATGCATATGAATATAAAATAGGCAATAATTTTTCATTGACTGAGAATGTAATAGTGTAATTTTGAGAATAAAAGAGATAAATTTCTAAAATGTTTGCAAATTAAATTCATCAGTTTCTAAATAAGTTGATAGTTATAAATTTGAACGTGAGAAGATAGTGATAGTATAATTACTGCAAAAAGACATTACTGTGATGTTATCAAGTCGCCACATTCGCAACTTTGTGATGAAGAAAAACGTCAATTTAACCTCCTAGTCATTTTCGGTGCTTAGTGTAAGGATGTTTATTTGAAAGACCAAGATTACAACGCACGAGCCACTGCTGAATGTACTAATTTAAAGCCAACATAAGAATTTCGACTGACCGTTCAATTTTTTAAAGTATCATTCCAATATGGTTGACAACGTTTTCATAAAAATGTATTCTTTATAAAATATTTCTAACAGGCAAAATTACTACTTTTATATCGATTGTTGAAGCCAAATACATATAATATTGTATGGAATAAGCTCTTAATTCTGAGTTTTCGAGCTCGAATATATATTCATCTGTGCTGAAACGCTTTCCAATATAATAATATTGAAAATAATTTTCAAAAATATTTTCCAATAATTTTATAGAAAGGTACTGACATCTACATATCCTTGCAGTCTTCATATGCTATCGTGTATTTGTTTCAAAGTGAATCAGTATCCAGGAGTTTATATCTTTCAGAATTGCCATAATCAGCGGTTGTAAAGTCAATTAAAGTTACTTTACAACTGTAGATTTATTACGTCGGTTGTAAAGTAACTTTAATTAACTTTACAACTGATGTATTAAATCATCTGAAAGTGAAACGGCGTCAAATGTTGAATCATGATAGGAAGCCCTGTTCAAGTGAAAATCTCTGTCGGCCGTACATATCGTGGGGGAAAAAGATTATTATGAGTACAACTTGCGATTCCATTTCAAAGAAAAGGAGTCGTGCAATCATGGATTGCATATTCGAAAACTTTTCATTGGTTAAGAGAAGTTTCATTTCAATTATTGTTGCAAATCTGAATCACTTAAATAGGCCCTCAAATTGTTGCTTTTTTTCAAAACTCGCTGCCGTGTATTCGTCGTAATCATTTACACGAACTCCTAACAAGTATCTACTTCTGTTCATTTAACTTCTTGCTTTATTCCAAAAGAAATTTCTTTTTGATATTGCGTCACGGACCCTTTTCCTAAATCTGTAATTAATTCAGTTTCCTCTTTCAAAACTTATTTAAGTATCATCTTTGCAACCAACTGGGCTTACTGAGCCATTTTTTAAAATCAGTATATTCAAATTTTCCCTACGAAGAAATTTTCCTCTTCACTTTAATTCAATCCTTTGTTTTTCTTGAATGACGTAAAATTATAAGTTAAATTTAAATCCAGTGAAATTATGATGAAGAGTTGTAGTGTTCTTAGAACTGGGCGGAACTCCGCAACTTCTACTCCGTTGGCCAGTTGTCTAGAAATTGTGACTTACTCATAGACGCAGTGAGCAGCTGTTAGTAGCCAACGTTCATTGAGAAGAACGGCACCACACTTATGAAGCACCTGGACTGCACGAGGCTCTTCGGGCCCTCTGAGGGAAACCTGTGAAGAAAAAATTGTGCTTAAGAGTACATTATTTTAAAATAATCATGCATGATGTTAATGTTTATCATGGGGACTGCGTTTAAAGCTCAAAATTTTTTGTTGAGCCTTAAAAGCATATAGAAGAGTGATTGTGGTCCGGATATAGCCGGATTTTTTTTTACTTCCTCAAATGAATCCGCGATGAATAATCTGGGCGATATTATGACAGAATGTTGAACGTTCTTAAACACTTATACCTTAGCCAGATATCCCACAGTCGGTTAAATATTATTGTCGTTAAAGAACCATAAAAAAAGTGAAGTGTTTGGGTTAGAAAAGTCCTGCTGAGACTTGATTGGAAACATTTTAAGGATAAATTTTTTGAATATCTGAACAACTTACCAAAATTATTTACATTCCATAAATAATTATCTTATTACATGATCATTATTTTGACTGTTAGCAAAGAAAAGTAATTCTAGTAATTTCCAGCTTATAAACCTTTCCTTCCCCTTCTATAAAAGCAAGCTAAACGACGAGAAACCGAAAAAGTAAATTTATTTCTGAAATGATGTAGTAATAAGCATAAAAATCTTTTAAGGTTCGTCTAACACGTTCGAAAGTCGATTTTCGACCAAAATTCCATTTTTTTAATTCTTGATATTTTCGATAGTTCATTCATTTACCTTTCTAAAACATATTTACTTTTGTCGGTACGTTAATTAGAAGATGAGATATTAATTGTTTTATAACAAACCGAAAACCGGAAGTGGGCGTTTAATTAGCCGAAAGTTGTCATTTAAAGGGACAGAAACCTGTCAAATATTCTTTTAAACTCCTTTCTTGCAAGCTAATATGATGTCAGTATATTTTTAGGAATTTTTTTTAAAGTTTAGACACATAATTTGAGCGCGTGGAAAAACTAAAATTTGATTTTTCTCAAAATTAGATTTTATGCATATTTTTCAAACTTCAAACATGATAACTCAAGATATTATCATTCGATTGTTCTGAAATTTTGTGAACACTTTCTTCAAATGTTTCTCTAGTGAATGTACTAGAATAATGTATATTGTAACAATATTTTTTAAATTATGGTCTTTTATTTGAAAAATGACATAGAAAATTTGCTGAAAATCTTATAATGATTGTTCGATTAGCTCTAAAATTTTTATTTATCCAAAGAATGTTAAGATTCTAGTACAAGCACTAGTCCATAGTATGTAGTTTATTTTAGTATTAGTTTTATTTGAATTATTGCAAAAGTTTGACCTGTAGCATGTTTGAAGTTTTGGGAAATTTCGTCTAAAAAGCAGCAGAAATTCAAGAATTTTGTAAATTTATAATAATTTATACTCAAAAATCATACGCTAATATTAATCTTTATTAAATTCGAATCTAAAAAACATATTTTGGTGTTTCTATTTCACAATTTAAGAAAAAAGTGCTCCGAACGTGTTCGGATACCTTAATATATATTAAAAATATTGTACTTTTTGTTCCTCCATAGAAACTTTTTAGATTGATTCCTTCATGTGTGTATGGATGTATTTATGTGTATCATATTAACATTCTGTATTATTCCAATTATGTCAGATTTATGTTTATCATGGTGTGTGGTTTACCGAAATTTTAAAATGGAATTGTATCCAAACCCGTAAGTAAGTTAGGCCTTTCTTGTATTCTTCTACTTTTCAGTTATTTTTTATATGGAATTTTTGATATTTTTTGCCATTAAGTCATCGAAATTTATCATGATGATCTTTTGCTCTAATAATGATATGAAACTTGAATGTAAGTTTTGTTCACAAATATCATAATGATGTCATGGGAATTCTGTGGAGAGGACTTTTATTACTTTCTCCCATCTCAGCTTAATAACCTCATTTCTTCCGTAAATTCTCCGTTATTGACGAAAATTTTAGAAATAGATCATGAGAATTCCTAATTAATGATCCAAATTAATGTGGTTAATATGCAAGATAACACCAAATGTGAAGTCGTAAAATCATAAATCTCCCCATCATGTAATCTCTTATAATCGATTTAGGTGGACATGAAGTGGGAGAAGGAGCTACAAGAGAAATTAATTAATAACAAAAGAAAAAAATTAATAATAAAATAAAAACTTAACTAATAAAAGGAGAGAAAAAATAAACATAAAGTGAACATAATAGCATAGTAACAATATATATAGTCGGACCTCTATTTAACGAACCTCTATTTTGCGAAATTTTTCTTGGAACCAAGAACATTTTGCGAATTTCTTCGCAAAATAACCTCCAAATAGCGAAGCGCATTCTCTATTTTACGAATTTTTTCTTGTGATCCAATATTTTTTTCTCCTTATTTCTCAACATATTTCTAAGCATTTCAAACTTATTCTTTCTTTTAACACATTTTATGGTGATAAATGACCTTGAAGCTGGAAAATGTCAAAGCTAAAGTGCTTGAGCATCAGAGAAAAAAAATTTAATTCTTCATGATGTGGATAAAGGCGTGAAAAAAAAAAAGATATTGCCTTAAAATTTGGTATTCCTCCAAACAGCTTATCAACCATAATAAAAAATCGTGATAAGATGCAAAATTGTGATCCATCGAATTCTTGTTCCAAACGTTTAAAAGCATGTGTCTATGAAGATGTGGATGAGGCAGTTTTGAAATGGATAGTGTGAAATATAAAAACATTACAGCAATTGCGATGAAGACGAAGATGATGAAGATGGAAATGATCATGATGCAGAAATCAACAAACCTTCGTATGACGAAATGCTAAAATTCATTAATTTTAATATAAAATTATTTTTTAAAATTGAAAATACAGTGCATTCCCGGACAATGTTTTGTTTTATTCTTGTTTTCCTTGCAGATTTCCTTTTGATGGGTAAAATATATAAAACAAATAGATATTAATTTACAAAATAAAGGTGTGATTAATTTCTTTTCTAATAATATTTAGTTTTTATGAATTTAAAATCTGTTTTGTGTATTTGAAAGTATTTTAAAAGGTCAATCTCTATTTAACGAATTTTCCATATAACGAACTTTTTTTCGGGATTTAGCGACTTCGTTAAATAGAGGTCCGACTGTATATCTACAATTTTATGACTGAACTCATTAAAGATTAACGAAAATTTGCTTTAAAATGTGTTATAACATGTTTAGGTAAAATTCAATGCGTTATTGTTTGTATCATTTATCAAAAGACCATCTTCATCTTATTTTTGGAGTATAAATATACCAGTTAAGTAAATAACGCTTTTAATGGACTTTATAAGGATAAAAAAAATGTCGAATGGGGTTTGCTTTTACGATAGAATAAAATCCAATGAGTACAGAACGTATTAAGTTCACTTGCCAAAGCACAAAATGAAAACTGCTAGAAATAGAAGAGCAGCAATATCTAAGATAAGTGAAAAAAGTTAATTAATCATCACGGAAAGCATGAAACAGGAGAAGATTCCTATTTGTTTGCTAAGTCACGTGAAGTATTGATTTTCATGATTCCGACTCCTTTCTTACAGAAACTTTCGACAGTCTTTGGAAGAAGTAGCACATTTCAGATTGTTATAAATAGTAGTTGTGTTTCTGATCATTGGAAACTTAAGAGAATACTTCTTTAAAGCATTATCGAGCAGAGTTAATCAGTATTATATACAGGGTGTCCGAGAATTGTGGTACACATTTCAAAAATAAGAAGAAACCTTTAATAATGTTACAACTACGTTTTTTTTTTAATGAGAGCGCATTTCAGAAAGATTTTTTTCAGATAGGAAACGCGACGTTACGGTGTTCTAGGTGGCCGTAAATTATTGAAAATCTCCCACTTTTGAGAGCCATTATCTGCGAAAATATTAAAGCTAAAAAAAATTAAAAGCATGTATTTGTAGGAAATTTTACGCTCTTTAATTTGTTTATTCACATGTAGTGTAAAAACTGAATATTTTTTGAGATATTCAAGAAAAACTAAAAAAGGAATCCAGAAAACGCGCATCGGCTTCTGCCGGTCGGTAACCATTGCGTGCAGAATTCTCTCGCTGTAGCAAATTTAGAACGCCATAACGCCGCGTTATCTATCTGAAAAATAAATTTTTTTACTTGCTCTCTCATTTAAAAAAACCTTAGATGTAACATTATTATGTTTTTTTTTATTAATTTTTTAAATGTATCCCACAATTCTCGGACGCCTTGTAAATTTGTGTTCTCCGCAGAATTTTTGCAAGAGTTTCCTTAACGGGTTAATTGATGTAACTTAAACACCTGAATGTACTTGACTAAACGGTGTGCAAAGCTCTTAAAAGCAGAGACTATTGCTTTACATCTATTTAGAATAAGATGAGGCGCCATCAGACTAGGCTTAGACAACGTTTTGCAAACGTCGTAACACTGCTCCCTCATTTCTCCGCATACGTGGACGCTGCTGTAGGATAGGAATAAAATCGGAAGTGATGGATTTGAGTTTTATGGCACCAAGGCAAGATTAGGCTGTTCTGCGCCAAACCTATAAAGTGATAGATATGAAATATAATAATAGATAATAGGCTACAATATAGAGCACCCCCAAACAACGTGTTTTTTATAAAATCTGTAATGACTGAATTCTAAATATCAAACAATCTGTTACTTAGAAATATGCACGTTTTACCTGCAAATATGATTTAATAATATTATGGTGGGAATTTCTAATCTTTATCTATATTTAAGGTCTTATTGAAACTAAAATAATCTATTCAACAAATTTTAAAAATGTTCTTTGTTTCTCAAGTCTGTTAAAAAAAGTAAAGTTTTTCACGCTTATGTTTTGTCTCCACGGGCAGTTGCTCGGTTCACCCGGGTCTCAGGTCACCTCTGTCGTCACTGTTATACCGAAATGTCTTATGTCAAATTTGCCAAAATATTTTATCGATGCAAAACGCTTGTATAGGTTAGATACATCTGCTCTAAAATTATTGTATGTTATTGCTATATATTATTAATTAGTGTAATTAATTATTGTCACAAAATACCTTTTGTCGCCAGTGGTTCCAGCTGCTACATAAAAACTTTCTTTGTTTCGCTGTGTGCGGTTTTTCACGTTTTGATATAACAACGGTGGTACATCGTCTTAAAAGAATGAAAAATTGGACACAAAAAAGAGATATCAACAAATTGGAGTTATTACCCTTCCTAAGCTGCTGTTAAAAGTTGCATGGCAGGGGTAAAACTCCCGAAGTAGACGCCCTCCATCGTATACAAATAAAATACTTGACGTATGGGTGATGCAATTTCAAAAAATGGTTCGAGAATCGTGATTTTTATCGTTTTGTAATATCAAAAGTGTGGCGAGAATATAAAGATAGCAGATAAAAAAACAAGTAGTCGGACAAATAAGCCTTGAATATTCGTGATCTTCGAAGATTCAGTTGTGTCATTCGTAGCCATCAATACCAAACCTTAATTAATGAGAACGCCAAACTAAGTCAGAGGAAAATATATTACAAGCATTGCACACGTATCGTCCGTAAGAGAAATACTAATAGAATTCTGGGTGTAAAGACAATATGCATGCAGTTTTTAAATTTTATTGGATTCTAAGAGCAAAGTTTAAACGTTTCAAAAAGTAGCTCATTTTCATGTTCTAGCGAAAGAATTTATTTGATGTTTCTTCCCAGTTTCTTTTCAAGTCCTCTTCCGCTCTATTGGATTATCCTTACGTAATTCAATTTCTGTCTCGTTTCTAGCTTAATCTTTAAAGGCAACTTTTTTTCTCAGCAGTCTATTTAATTGGGCCATCTTTAAAAATCTGCCTGACAGTCACAAACTTCTCTTGTGGAAGGAACGAACTTATAAGGATTAAAGGCTGTAACAAAACCTAAAAAGAAATGTTACATCAACCATATTACAAGATTTCAAACTGAACTTATTTCATTGTGCGGAAGACAAGTGAGAAATATCCCTAGGTAGTCGGTTTTTGTTAAACAACACATTCCCTTCATCTTGATTTGTTAATAGAAAATCATCAGCTATTTTTCGAAAGAAAAAGATTTCGAAATCTTTAAATTCTTCGTGAAGTTGTAATGCTATAAAATATGTTTGGATGGTTAATAGTGAAATAATTAAATTAGAAAAGTACAGAGCGGTTAAAATTGAAAAGTATCCAGCTCAGAGATCTACAGAGAATAAAAAAAAACATAAGAATAGCAAATATCGGTAATATGCATTTCAAAACATAGAAAAAGGAATGAAGAAATCAAATTAATAATAAGAAAAAAATATGAAGAAAGGAAACATCTATCAAAAATGACTATCTTATCACTTCAGAACTCCTTATCTTGTTTTACCATATATGCATTAATTGAATTGACATTTATGTGTGTATGACAATTGATAGCATCTATTGCACTACTACATCATTTATAATTCTTAATAAATATGCATTACGCCCATGACTGGATACTCACACGACGACAATTGAATTATGTTTACGCTAGGAACTGCTCTCTTCTCTTTCCCTAAAGTTCATTTTTGAAACATTTCACAGTATTCGTTTACCCATGTTCTGAGCTGTATATTATCAATATTTGGCGTTCTTACATCTAGTTTTTTTTTTCTGTACAGAGCTCTGTATAAAAATGCTTTAATTCTAACTAGTACTTGATATTGAAATTTGGATAATTAGAACTTGCTTTGTCGAAAGTTTACTGTATCATGGAATATATAGCTATAAACGTAGGCGAATTTAGTTTGAAATATAATAGTTATTTTTTATTATTTTCTGTACTTTTACTTCTTAAAATTTAGGCATCGCAAATTTTATTACAGATCAAATATAAAACCCACGATGCTTTTAATGAAAGAGATAAATAATATCATAAAGTTAACTTCTTTGCTTGGTATATATATAGGTTTTTTTGATGAGTATTGACATCTTTTTCGTCATTTTTGTTTTATATTATTGGTTTTAAAATTGGGTTTCATGTATTTTATTTCAATAGACACGAACTTTTTGCTTGATATTTCTTTGTTTCAAAATATTGTTTTGGGGTTCGGTGTTCCGGGGTAACAAACTCTTTTTAGCATTATTGTTCGAGTTTGTGTTAGAAAACACCGATAATAAATATACGCTCGTTCGGGATTTCCCTGCTGATGACGCATCCCGGACGTTAGCGTTATGTTCTGTTTTATTGTTTTGGTTTCTTATTTATTTTTGTTATTTTTTTCCGAAGCGTCTCTCTTTCTCTCTCTCTCTCTCTCTCTATATATATATACTCTTAAGAGAAAATAATTGTACTTTCACGTAAATTTGTTGATTTTTCAGAATTGCGGCATGTTAATGTTACATTAATGTTCTTAAATAGCACATTAAGCCATGTCAGAAGACATCTATTTAATATTTCCATCATGTTGCAAACTTTGAAAGTAATTTTTAAAAAAATTTGTTATTCATCACAAAAAAAATTTGAAAACTATGGACTTTCGAATAATTGTAAAATATTAAAAGTGTCATAAATGCTATTTGAGTGCGCAGTTTGTTGTTGTAGATATCTGAAACGATCAGTAAAGTCGCTACAGCTGGATTGAAAACAAATTGAAAAAATAAACTTGCGGGAATGGTCTCCCCTAAACTTTCTCCTATACTTCCCAAAAAGGTGTCATTTCCCGTCCCCCACGAGAATAAACAATGCGAACCTGCTGTAACCCAGAATACTATGACTATCCAGGAGTTTCCTTCAGCGCGCGCCAAGGTCACGAATATCGCCAAGCGCTCGCCAAGACGCAAAATGGCTTTGTGTCATAGTAAGAAAATTGAATATGCAATTTGATTGCCTTTTTCTTAACCGATTAAAACAAAACAAAAAAAATGGACACAGATCTAAAATTAAGGTTAGAAGACCACTTACCAAATTTCATTTATCTAATTTATTGTGTTATGCAGTTAT
>BGPR01023001.1:0-24729 GCA_013235015.1 Araneus ventricosus | reverse complement strand
ATGACTTTCTTTATTATTTTCTTTGTTTTGTAAATCTCGAACATGCTAACTTTGGTAATAATCCATGTATCAGTCAATGGTGTCTTCTAAGTCGAATTCCAGAGATAAAAAATGACTTTACCGATTTAATTTTTATTTTTCTTAGTCATTGGCATGTAGAAATTTCGTGCTCTTTTGATTAAATATAATTAATTAGCTAAATTATTCTGCTTAATAATGAATGTTTTTTCTTCTTTCCTTTCTCTCATATTTATGCTATATTGGAAGTTTATAATACCTACATTTGTTATTTTCTAGTGCTTTTAATTAAAAGTTTTTCCCAATTTACTTTGCTATGAAAATTGTGATTGTCATCAATACGAGGATCCATCCAAAAAAAAGTTTATAAGGGTAATAAAAAATAATTTATTAACATTAAACAGAAAATACAAAAGGCAATTAAGATGCATACTTGCCGATCACTTTTCCACATAATCACCAAATCTATTTAGGCATTCATCTGAACGCAGGACCAACTTGTTTAAATCGGCTTGGTAGAAATCATGTCCCTGCCCATTGAGGCAGTTCTCGTCAGCTGTTTTCACATCGCTGTCTGAAGAGATAAGATTCTTCCAGATAAGTTTTTGGAACCCAGATTGGGTGCCAAATATATACTGTACGAGGGGTGGATCCAGACTTCCCACTTGAAGTTTTGCAGCAATTCTTGAATTTTCCGAGCAGTATGGGTCTTGTCACGCAGGAGGAGGACATCATCATTCAACGTGCGAGGGCGTTTGCGTCGGATGGCTCCACGATGGCACAGTGACTATTTCCTTTTTCCGAAATTGAAGAAACACTTATCTGAAACAAGGTTACCTTCAGACAGTGATGCGAAGACAGCCGACTGGCTCACGAAAATGAGAACTGGCTCAATGGGCAGGGACATGTTTTCTACCAATCGGGTCAAATAAGTTGGTCCTACGTTCAGATAAATGCCTAAATAGATTTGGTGATTATGTGTAAAAGTGATCGGCAAGTATGCCTCTTAATTGCCTTTTGTATTTTCTGTCCAATGTTAATAAATTATTTTTTATTATCTTGTAACCTTTTTTGGATCCATCCTTGTATTATGGTTAATTGCAATTTGATCAATAACTTTTTCTTTTAGTTGATATCTATTTAGGGGTTTTATTTTCTGTACTAGCTGATATACCCGGCCTTTCTCGGGATTAAATTAATTTCATGCCTAATATTTTTCATTTATATTCTCATGTCTAATATTTATTAAAAAATGATACATATTGTGTATAGCTGATATACCCGGCGTTGCTCAGGATTAAAATACTTTTGTATAAAATATTATAATACACAAAAGCCTTTTATCGTGTGAAAGGTTTTTAAATTATAATGAGAACATCAATTGTAGCAAACGATTTTTAAAAAACGCCGAAAACTAATTCTCTCCGTAATATTTGTTATATAAGAACTTAATTTTTTTTTCACAAATAGTTAAGTATAAGAAAGGAAGTTGACTTTTTGGGACGAAAAATTACTTTTTGATTGATAAAAAACATGAAAATAAACCAAATCAAATGTTTTTCCTGGTGTAAATTGTGAATTGTCTGCTTTTAAACTTTTCTTTTAGTGTTTTCCAGAATTTTTTAACGTTTTTTCGGCAACAGTTCTTAGGATGTGCATTTTTGCTTATCAACATTAAAAGTTTTATAAACATATATTTCATCTGCTTACAAAAGCTTTACTTTATTTGCCTTTGTTGGAATTTAAGCGATTGATTTATGTTTTCTTTTAGGCATCTTTAAAACACAACTCCGAATCTCGTAATACTCAAAGTTATATATTTTCAATTAAAATATTACTTATTTATTATTTCTTAGGAAACGCAGGTAAAGATGACAAGTGATATTAACTGCAGCGATTTTTAATTCTAATTAAATAAGCTTTAGAATTCTTTAAGAACCAATGAAAACATTGTCAAACGATATTTGAAAAAAAAATAAACAGAAAAAATAATGGTAAAGTAATTACACTGTCGCCTAGCAACTGAGTATCATTAAATTTGCTTTATTTCAAAATCGTCTGCGTGTCAAGTTTTTATTAAATTTTCAAAAATTAATTAAAATTCAAGGAAAAATGTCACAGATAATTGATATCATTAAAAATGAAAAAAAATTTAACTTTACGATGGTATAAAAATAATTTTAGGGGTATAATTTGCTCCGATCTTACAGCGGAAAAACTGTTTCGGTTAATTAACTGACTGCTTAAATAAATTTGCGTTTTGAAAGGTTGACAGTAATCATTCCCTTGTCTTAATTAATAATTGTGGAAAGTTTAGTTGAAATCTGTGTCGTAGTTTAGGAGGAGATGTGGAACATACATACATACCCAAATTGACTTTTATTGAATTGAATTTATATTAAGATATTGATTCTCAATGTAATTTGATTTGTTGTATACAATTTATATTGACACATTTGTTTATGTCACATTCATTTTAAACTGTGTCTTTTTACTTGTTCTTTTTCGTATTTAAGTGATATTATTTTTTGCTTCGAATAAAGAATAACTTGTGTGTGTCAGTTGATTAAGGACATCTTCCATAAATATTGAAAATAATTTTTATTGCTTATACATTTATATTCCCTTCACAAATTGCAATGTCCGATTTTTTCCCTATCACTGATAGTGTAGAGTTATTTTAGAATGTTCCTCTTTAAATGTTATTACAGCGGTATTCGGTTGCGTGTGAAAATGAGCTTCCTGCGTTGGTCACAAAAGACTTATATCCAATTTTTTGGCGACAGGTGCGATAATGTGAGATTTTATTTTATAGATAAGGCCCTTCATATGCACACAGGAAAAGTCAAAAATGAGAAATCGGATGAATTTACAAGCCACTCGATGAGTTTGTCTCGAATGGGAAGCGCTATCTATCGCATTTTCACTTTGAATTACGAGCATACACGTGGGAATTTTTGCTTATCTACGTATGTTTTAATCACTTTGATGTTTGTACCAATAATTTTAGAACTCCCTGTTTCAATTCACGAAAATTTTGTTTCGACATCGCAATAAAAAATAGATGCTGCGTCAAAAGATGAGGTTAAAGCTTCAAACATAATGTGGCCCAAAAAGCTGTCGATTAAAGATAATAGGGATGTTTCTATTAATTAATTTGGAGAAAGAGTATCTGTATATGAGACTTTTTGTTTTCTGTCTTCCTAAATTATGTCACCTTATATGATCAGATCTTCGGAACTTCTAAATTTTACAATTATTTCAACATAACCAAGGAGTATTAGAATTAAATCTTCAGAGATGCATGATTTGGAAGGAAGAGATTGGCAATTTCAGAAACAAGCTAACTTATATTATTTTAAATGTGCGCATAATATATAGATATAATTTCAAAGTTGTGATATTGCATTTGTAAAAATTTCTAATCGTATTCGTATTTGTTACCTAGTCGTTTTCTCACATTTTTTGCGGTCACTTTCCTACACAATATTTTTTGCATACAACATTACACGCTTAAAATATGCGTTATATCCTTAAGTCTTACCATAGTAAAAAGGATGGTTAAATGGATTTAAAGACATCAAAGAAAAGAATTTCGAATTTTTCTAATAGTTAAATCAGTACCTAATGTATGGATGACTTGATGCATTTAACTGCATGCTTCATTTTATTTGGAGGAATACATTTAATTAGGATATATATGTATCAAGCATGAATAACATGTATCAAGCATGAAATCGTAGAATTTAGTTAAAAATTTTAAGAAATCTTCTTTACAAATCGGTTTATTTAGATTCATGTCCCATTTTGAAATGCACGAGTTCTAAATTCTTCCTCTTCAGCCCATCTTTTATTCGAATTCAGCAACACAGAGAAGGACGAGCACGACTTTGAAGAAGTTGGTGATGACAAAGCTGCGGGCTTTGGAGGAAGGAGTTTTGTGTTTACTGAAGATAGTGGAATACACCGACAGGTCGAGTACGCCACTGACTGCGTTGTATTCGGTTCATATGTGGAAACCAAAGACCTTGGACTAAGGTCTTGGTTATGGAAGCAACAGTCTTGCAGGATATGGAGTTCTTCAGTGCCAGAATCCAATTGGCTAAATTTACAATACTGATTTTATTTAAATTTTGAACCGACAAATGTATTTAAATAGCATTTTTAATATGTTAAAAGTAAAGATATTATTAGTGGTTGTAACTATACAGTCATCGATTTCGTAATGTTAAATAAACACGTATTCATCATTCCAAAAAATATTCATACACAGACGATCAGTGAGAAAAATCCTAAACTGTGCGTGTAATAGAAGTTACCTACAACACCAAAGCTTACTTGTAAATTCCTGTTGTATAATTTGTTTCATTCATTAGAATTTGTTTGAACATTAAAATATAGAGAATTTAAATTCAGAATTAAAGCAATTTAACATGCATAGAAATAAGAGAGCCATCGACCGAATCGCAATATAAGTTAAGGGTTCAATCCAGATTTGATGTCTTGAGATGATTACATAAAATAAAATACAATAGAGAAGCAACAATTTAAAAACTTACTTCGACAACTATTTTGATATCTTGGAGAAAATTATATGATTCAGTAACTTCGGGCCACAGTTTTTTTTTTTTCACCCAACAAAAATGTTACTTTTATTTTTATCGCATATAAAATTATTCTCACAGTTTTTAACAATGCACTTGACCTTGCAAAGAAAATAAATGCCTTAGTTTAATTGAAACAGTTACAAACGAATGAACGAGATGTCGACATAATGAATATTGCTTTTTATAATCCGGTCGCGAGTTTCAGTCGAATTTAAAATGACAGTTCAATCATGCAGAAAAGAATTTTTCCATCCAATGTAATTGCATGTAAGGTTTACATTTCAGCTTCGGAGTATAAATACGCTGGAACAAACGGAATTTTTATCACTTGAAACAATTCAGCTGATAAATCACCATCAACATGATCTCCCAGGTAAGCTTCTGAAATACAAAACTGATTCTTTAAAACAACTTTCCTTCTGCAACTGTTCTTTATCCCTTCTTTATTTAGTTGTTAGACTTTGAAAGCAATCTTTAGCTTTCTATTGATAATAATTATTAGATTTCTTTTGATACATAGTTAAAATTCCATGGCACTAATATATTAAATTTTGAAAAAATTCCTAAAAAGGCAAGATAAATCATGAATCACAAATATTATTATTTAATGTAATCATTGTATAAAAATTTTCTATATACTCTGTCAAATTTATTTTACTATGCATATAATCATTACAAATTTAGGTACTGAACTATGTTCAGTTAAATTCTCCATTCTTTCTTTTTTTCATAAATATATTTATACATTCTTCTAGAACCTTTCAAGATACTATATCTAAAAAGTTACTGTTTCAAAACTATTACTTTAAAAATTATATTACCCTAATAATTTAAAAAAGGTTTATTTCAAATTTGTCTTCACAATTGCCAAGAAAGGAATGAAATCTGATCATGATAGAAATGATAGCGATATTATTCATTTGGAATTTTTTGCTTCTACTACAGGTAAAAACAGATTTTTCAGGAAATATAAGAAACCAGATGAAACAGAATGATACGCTAATTAGTCACAAAATTTAGGCAGAAATATCGGTAGAGGTATAAATTTATTTAATGCAAATCGTGTGCTGAGTTAATTAGCAAGATTTGCTACATTACTTTGAAGCAAACTCATGAAAATGCATTGATAGGAAACATAAAATTGCAGGTCAAAAGGATTTGAAAATTTATAATGTTTTTTGATTACAAAATTATTTTTAAGCAAATACCAAAAATTGTTTATAACTTACCAACTTAATGCTTGTTTCTGGCATAAAAGTGAAAATAAGTATTTTAGAAGGAATCATTGACAAGTTAAAATTTTGATAAAAAATAGATTAAAGTATTCATTAGTTAGTATTTTAGTCAGCTTAAAAATAAAGTTGTATTGAAAGGAAATAATTTATGATAACTAATTTTTAATACAGGAAATTAGTTATATATTAAACAACTGCATATACAATTAAGTTTCTGATACTTCTTTTTTACTAAGCATATAATCACTATAAATTTCGATGCTGAACTACGTTAAGTTAAATTCTTCCTTTGTTTGTTTCGTAAACGTATTTATACATTCTTCTAGAACATTTTAAGATACTAAATCTAAAACAATTTTTATTAAAAAAAGTTTTATCTTAAGGAAAGTGATGTTACCACAATACAAATAATTAGTTGATTTAATTTGAAAGATTTGCTTCGGTACTTCGAAGCAAACTGATGGAAAATGCATTCATCGGAAACAAAGATAGGGATAAAAATAGTTTGAAATCTTATAATGTTCCTTGACTACAAAATTATTTTTATGTAAAATGACCTATCTAATGATCGTTTCTGGCATAGAAGAGAAAAGATGAATTTAGGAAGAAATTTTTGCAAGTTAAAAGTTTAATTAGAAATAGATTAAATTATCCATTATAAGATATATATTATAATTATTATTATAATATATATCCATATCTTATAATTATCCATGCCAGACAGTTTCAAATGTGGTTCTTTTAAAGAAAACAATTTATGAACACTAATTTGTAGTGCTGGAAATTAGTTATATATTAAACGACTACATGTATAACATAGCTTCTGGGGTTAAGTATTTCTTCACTTTTGAAGCTTTAATCACGTACTAAACACAAAACACTTTTTCTTTGGATTAGGTTTTCGTCTTAGCTGCTTTGGCAGTAGTTGCATTTGCAAATCTTCATCATGAAGTAAGTATTGAATATCAATTAAAAATTAGATTCGTTTCTTTTTCACATAGCGAATTTCTTTTCGGATATTTTAACATAAGAGATAAATTATAACATAAGAGATAATTATCTGAATTTTTTCGAATTAATATTTAACCTTTCTACAAATATTGACATGTTTTGAATAGAATTAATGAAATCTTTTGAAATTATTAGAAGATAAATTCCAATATTTTTAATAGAAAAATATTGAAAATATTATTGCAGAATGCTAATAAGTATGTGCTTGCAATTAATTATACATTTATCAATGCAATAAATGCAAAGTTAAATCACCACTAATGCTTCTGCATTAAAAACAAATTTTGTTGACGTTTTTGTCACCAATAATAAAAGAAACAAAAAATGATCCTTTTTCTAAAAAACTTATTAAACTTATCTCAAACAGTTCAAGAAATTTACAGTGGCAAATTTTATATTGTAGTTCGGATGAATCAGAGAATTAAGATTCAATTATTTTATTTATAATCTTGAAAAAACAAGAAATTATACCAAAAATGTCCAAACAAAAATTTTCCCTGTTGTATTGGAGGCGAATTTCAATTTTGTTTAGTTATTGAGTCCCGATTTAAAGCAACACAAATGCTATTTTTGGTCAAAATACAGTATTTCAAACCGTAGTCACATGACAGGGACGATACTTAAGTCGGCTCGCACTCTTGAAACTTCCACGACACATAGGCGTGAGGGACTTTGACTCTCGATGTTAAATTTAACGTGCATGAAACTCACATACGCGGCCGTTTATTTGGTGGAATCAGACTACAAACCTGGAACTCTCCGCTCCCTATATTAAAGTGTTACCACCAGGTCATCGTCGTGACTTTGGTATCTTACTGGCTTTAAATTCATGTTTATACTGGCTTATAATTCATAACTACAAAAATATTTAATATTAAAATAAGAATTAGAAATCTGAACTGGAAATTTTCGTTTTAAATAATATATTTCATCCTGTTACCGTACATATGATCTCTGAGGACTGCGATGAACGGTATACATTTTTTCCCTTTCACAACAATTGGGTATGTTCTCCAAACAAAGAATATTAAAAGGTTTAAAGGTTTATTTATTGAGAGAAATACAGGGTAAGACTATTGCATAAAAAGAGAAGATATATGAGGAAATTAAAGCTTCCAATTAGAATTAATTATAGTAACACTCTCTAATATTGCATTAAGACAGGTGAAAGATATAAAGTAATGCATTCTCTTCAGATTTAATTGAAATGTTCATTATTTCTTCGTCTTTAGCCCATCCACCACCCCCAACCCTTCAAGTTCGGATACAGCGTGAAAGACAAGCACGGTGAGCAACACCGTGAAGAAGTCGGTGACGGGAAGAACGTTAAGGGAAGCTATGGATTCACCGACGATAGGGGAGTCCACCGACAGGTCGACTATGTCGCTGACCACGCTGGTTTCAGAGCACAAGTCAAGACCAACGAACCGGGAACCGCCAACCAGAACCCTGCTGCCGTCCACATGATCTCTAATGCTCCCTACGGGCATGGAGGGTATGCCGGAGCAGCCGGACTTGGATATGCCGGAGCTTCCGGACTTGGATATGCAGGAGCTGCCGGACTTGGATATGCTGGAGTAACAGGAGCAGGATTAGGTTATGCAGGTCTTGGAGGATATGGGGATCTTGGTTATGCAGGCTACGGCCTTGGAGGATATGGAGGACTTGGCTATGGAGGCAATGGTCTCGGAGGATATGGAGGCTATGGACTGGGCGGCTATGGAGGCAATGGTCTCGGGGGTTATGGAGGATACGGTCTTGGAAGTGGACTTCTTGGTGGTTTGGGATATGCTCGATATGGTTACTAGGTCGTTGTTTGTCATTGTATATTAGCATAGAAATAAATGTTTTCTTATTCATTTTGAAATGACTTGTTCATTTATTTGCAGTGAAAGAGAATATTTAATTTTTAAATTCCGAGATGAAAGTTCTTCAACACTAACTCGCAGTTCTTCATTAATGAACAATAAAAAGCTTTCGTAACATTGGAAATGGTTTTCACTTTGAAATGTCATTCGATTTTAAGTCAAATATAAGAAAACTTGGAAGTTACTCACCTATGGAAGGTATTGAGTAAATTATGTTTAATTCTGGAGGAGACACAAATGATTTTTTTATCAGGTAATAAATTTTGAAATTTCACAGATTACACTACTATAAATTCTCATGAAGTTTAATTTAAAGAGAATATAAGCTCCAATAATCTTCGACAACGTCTCAAAACTTGATACACAAAGAATATAGTTAAGTGGTAGAAGTGCTATGATTAACGATTCTGAAATTGTTATCGATATCTATTGAAGCAAGTAGTCAGTCAAATTATATATATTTTCTTGTGTTGCTGAAAGGTAATGGAAGGAAATGTAAAAGAAAAAGCGCCATAAACTCTATAAATATTCCTTAATGATTAATTGTGCTTGCATAACGATGACTAGGAAAGGAAAGAAAATGGTTTACAACATCAAATCTTCGTTTGCCTAGTTATGTTCCATATACCAGATACGTGGAACCTGCGGCCTAACCAGTTATTTACAATTTGGATTGAAATAATATAATTGTTTGTACTATTTTTTGTACCATATTACTACTATTTGTACAGAAAAATAACCCTCAAAATTCTGCTCGCGCGGCCTTTTACCCAATTACCAAGTTTCATGGGGATGTCAGTACTAAAATGTCCGCCACCCGTGCCATATACCACAATGACAGGGTTTTATAACATGTGAAAAGGTCTCTTATCCTATCTGTATTATCTTTAAGATTCATTCAGAAGGTACGCCCATCAGTTCATAAATCGCCTGCAATTTCAACACATGCAAATTGATGGAGTTGTTCATTTCTGGAACTTCTTTCTCTTTTTTTTTTAAATAAATCTGGCTTTGCAATAAAGAGCGTTGTGTATTAAAAACCAGTTTAGGATCGAGGAAAGGTGAAATTTTCCTCTATGGCAAAGGCACCAATTTACTATTTTAAGTTCGTAAATGTGTTTACCAAACACATATAATTAATGCATCTTGTTTCTGAATGTACTAAAATTGTATAAATTAGACCTGATTTCTAATTAACTTTACGTTATGAAATTTTTTAATGATTTTTCCAGCAACTATAAAAATCACCTACATTTCAAACAACTGCTCAAAAATATAAGATATCACATATTCTTATTACTCAGTCTGTTGCTTAATGATTAATCAGGCAACTTCATCGTTGTAGACCAGGTTAATATAACTGTTGATTCGTTGATATGAAATTTGTCTAAATTCTTTGAAAATATATTGCAGATTGGAAAAGTGTGAAGGCCTAAAATGTATGAAAGAGACAATCATATGAGAAGACTATGGTTTCGTAAAACGATGTCCATGGTTTGTTTTAAAATATGGTTCCATAGCACGAATGAGAAATTTTTACATTATATTTTTCTTTAAATAGAAGATTAAAATTAGAAAGTAACGATTCGAAGTTCGATCAGAATGTCGAATCGTAGATGTACTTGTGTAGATGAAAACTGCGACTATTTCTAGAAACAGCAAAATGAGTTGAATGAAATTTTGGATCTTCTATCGTTATTCTTTTTTAATTTTGTTAAAGATTGTTCTAAAAAATAAGCAACGCGAGACAACGCGTGTTAGGTAATTTGCATAGTTTCATTTGTCATGTAACTGTATCATCACATGGATAGATTTTGTCTTGTACATAATTCGCATTCACACACACATGTTCGCACGCACGCGCGCACACACACACAGAGAGAGAGATTAAAAACGTAATTCGTAATGCAATTTAGAAAAGAAAAAAGAATCATAAGACATATTAGAAACGAAAAAATTATTTGTATAATTTTAAAAAGATGTAGGAGTTTTTTTATTGCCCACGCCTACACTGGTCACTCAAAAGGTGTAAAGCATGTTAAGAGTCGGCGGGAAGAAAAATTCCAATACAAATATTAAAGTAATACAATACAATATAATAGAAGTTTAAAAAATAATCTAAAAAATTAGGTAATACAAATAATGTAATAAGATGTATGGTTTGTGGTAAGTCAATCATTAGGCAAGTGACTTCCCTTTTCTGTTTCATCAACCTCTCCTTGCTCACAAATGCTACATTTGAAAATTTGCGGATGACCAAATGATACATCGAATTTTGAGGAAAATATATGACGTTAAGCAGACTCTGCTCCTTTGAACTGTTTAGGTTGATCATTTGCATTTATTTTACTTAAATATCATACATTATTTTCAGTTAGAACAACGATGACAAGTACTGCCGATGACAAGTACTGCCGATGACAAGTTCATGAATAATGTGATTCTTCAAAAGGGAATTTTCTAATGCGATTTTCCACATATTCCACAACTTCTGAAACTATCTTGTGTAGCCAGCTTTTATAAGCTTTTTATGTGATCAGTTTTTCCCGGAGCGATATCTGAAATGGCCACCAAAGCAGTCTTACCCACACGGACAGTTTCACACTCATTTTTCGCCGTTTAGAAGAAAGACGAAGATTTGTGTTAATTCGCATTGTTTATTTACCGATTGGATTCTTATCATTCCGGTAAAATCTTTGAAAAGATTCCTTTATCATTCTTCTATCCCTTGCTTTCATTTTGAAATGTCAACGATTAAAATAAACGCACATTAAATATGACAGAACAAAACAATAACTCAATCATTTTTCGCCATTTAGAGAATTTAGAGGAGGTAGAATGGTATTCGACGAAATGCAATTTAAATAATATATTTAATTTATAAGTGTACATGGGTATTCAGGAAATTCAACTTTCCTAAAATTCAATGTCACTGTTCGAAGATTCAAGTTTCAAGAGTATCAATTTTTGTAAAAACCCCTCATCACTGATCCTCTCTCAAAGAGAAATTAAAATTCACTCACTGAAATGCCTACATCTTTCTGAATTTTAACGGGATTGAACTGGAATTTTTTTATAAGTTGATCTAGATGTCTGTCTTTGAAGCAATTAAAGAAAAATTACGCCACGTATTGCAGATGCACATTAAAAAGGTATTCAGTACGAATACTCATATTTCCTCAAATATTCAATGTATTTACTTTACATTTTAATACAATGCTTCTGTAATATATTGACGAGTGTCCTGCTATTTCCGTATAATTTGAATGAAAGCTTTGAATGTTATAAGCAAAGCACACGTGGGAAAATTTTGGATTTTGCAAAGAAACCTTTATATCTTCGCAGTAAAAAGATTATTTCCTAAAAATACTCATATTTGAGCTAAAAAAATATTGCGCAAATATGAATATTTTATTAGTAAAAATTAATTAGTACAAATACTCATATTTTCTCAAATACTCAATATATTTACTTCAAATTTTAATGCAATGCTACTGTAATATATTGCTGAGTGTCCTGCTATTTCCGTATAATTTGAATGGAAATTCTGCATGCTATAAGCAAAATACACGTGGGAAGATTTTGGATTTTGTAAAGAAGCCTTTATAACTTCCTGAATATCTATGCTATGTTTACGAAAATGCAGGTAAGTATTATGCACGTCAAACATAACCTTTGATGAAAGTTTCATCACGTTATCAGCTTTCTGTGGAACGGGCTGAGACGAAATCCTTTTCCGTCTTCATCAGTTTCTGTTCCCTCCCCTAATTGCCCTCGGAGCCATATATTCACTGTAAAATATGTATGATACTCTATTGAATGTTACACGATTTTTCACATCTGATTTCGAGCCATAGTTTTCGTATAAATTGCAAATGTCTCGCATTTTACGAAACGGTCCTTAATTTTTGCACACCAATGTATAAAAGAACATGCGACACCACCTTGTTACTTTAGTTTAGTTTAGTTATATTAACGTCCCGTTTTGAAGCAACACGATTGTTATTTCGGGACGGACCTCGTAATTTTGCACCGCTCTCAGATGACAAGGACGTCACCTGAGCTGGCACCCCCTCTGCAAACTTCAGTACCACACCACCCTCTTGTTACATTCTTCAACTTTAAATCACATAAATTGAAAATTTTGCAGAATAAATTCGATGATCATGCGGGCCATAACATGTTCTCCCCCTAAAAAGTTTTCATTATTTAAAAAATATGGTTTAACATCCAGATTTTTTTAAAACATTAATTTTTACATTTTGAACAATTAACAATAGCGAGTTTTAAAAACTTTTATATTTCTATGATTCGCCTATTAGCACAAATAAGGGACACTCTAAGGATACGTGACCCTATGTGATTATCTCAGAATGTGAGATAATTGGTAATTTGTATGTGCTATTTTTATTTGAAATTTTGCCAATCATCATCATCGGAATGTTGTGTAGGTAAATGTATTTTGGAGGTCTGAATCTAAATTTTCATTTTGCAGATAGGAAGTTTACTATTACAGATATGATGAATTAAAATATTTCCGGGTTTTTAAGCATACTTCTAGCTCTATTTGATATACGATGTTATGCAGTATCTTAATTTTAAGTGGTTTCATTTTTAGGTTATTGATAAAAATCAATTTTGGGATACTTGATCCTACCAGTCAGTGGAGTTTCGATGACGTAGCCGTCCAAGAACATTGTGTGGTTGGGATCACTTTTCTGGTGCATTGGAGTTGGAAGCCAATATTGTAACTTAAATGTAGAGAAAAATTATTTAAAATATTTTTACTATTATAGATATGATGAATTAAAATGTTTCCGGATTTTCAAGCATACTTCTAGCTCTATTTGATATACGATGTTATGCAGTATCTTAATTTTAAGTGGTTTCATTTTTAGATTATTGAGAAAAGTCAATTTTGGGATACTTGATCCTACCAGAAAGTCAGTGGAGCTTCGATGACGTAGCCGTCCAAGAACATTGTGTGGTTGGGATCAGTTTTCTGGTGCATTGGAGTTGGAAGCCAATATTGTAACTTAAATGTAGAGAAAAATTATTTAAAATATTTAAAAATAGTTTAAGTATTTATTTAATTAACCAAATTTCTCTTTGATGTCATAATTTCAAATAGTGAAAATAATTATTTTAATAAGGTTTTTAAAAAAGATTGAAATATATTTATTCCATTTTTTCCTCGTCTGCAGTATAAAAAACAAACAACTTTTTATTCATTTATTATTTTAGTAAAAAAATTTTTAATGTAACATTTATTTTTAATATAATATTTATTTTTAATGTGATTTTTTCAAATAATACAAATAATTATTTTAGAAGGAATTTTTTGAAATATATTTATTTTGTTTTTTCCTCACTTACAAAAAAAAACGATTTTTATTCATTTATTATTTTGATAAAAATATTTTGCTCGAACTATTTTTTATTGCTTGGTTTCTTTTAACGTTTCGCCATTTCGATTGAGTTTACCTCATTGGTGGTTTGAATGCTTTTGTAGAATATATTTTTCTTCATTTTCTTCTGTTTGCATTAAAATATTAGGAGAACCGAGCAAGTCTGAGTATTTAGCTTTACCAATTTCTTTTTTTACAACATTTTTTTAAATCCTTTCTTTTCATTATGCTGTAATTTTCCCTAAACCGGCAATTCTTCAAGATGCTAGCGACGTCTCTAGGTGTCCAGTTCGATTGCTGTAATTATTATCATTTAATTAATTCAATATTTTTTGTTTATTTAATTGTGAACTAATTTAATTTAATGAGAACTTTAATTTAATTTATTAACTAGAATTTTATTAATAACAATTTATAAATATCATATTGTTTAACTTTAATATTGATTTCATTAACATTTTTTAATAATTAAGACTCTTTCAATCTGGTGGTTTTAACCTAATATCTGAGTTTCGTATAGATACAAATTATCGAAAGAGTTTTATTACTCTATGCCTGTAGGGTTAAGTATCCCTACCCCTAGGGTCAAGTATCCCTAGCTTAGGGACACTTGAACCTAGGTAATTTCACGAAGTATATTTATTATGTTATTTAATGACAAATCAATTTAGAATATATACATTTGTCATTCTTAAAGACATATCCTTTTATAACGATAACTATCAAAGTTTTAGACAAATATAAGAAAAATTAAAACTAGGGTCAAGTATCTCTAGTCTCCCCTATAGGAGAAACATTACTATGAATTACCACACCATCTAAAAGTCATTCAGCCCTACGTGACAAAAGGTAGAAATAAAAATTTTTTATTGCAAATATCTATATATATAAATCGCTAAGGTACGTGCTACAAAAAAGGAGGTTAAATTCTCTTTTGCTGATGGCAACGATTGGTTTGTTTAAGAAACAAAACAGGTAGCCTCCGCCATGTTAGGCATAACTTCATAGTCATAGCTTGTTACTATATTCGTTGTGGTTTAAATTATTTTTTCAACGAAAAAAATGAGTTTAAGATGAAGAATTCACAATATTTCTTACAATATAATGAAACTTTGGATGGAATTATTCAAAAGAGATCAGTTAGAAATGAAGCAGATGGGATTAGGGAGCCAGAGAATGTTTAGATGAACGTCAAAATAGCTTAAGTCAGTGAAAATAGAATCGTTTCAATTCAAAAATTCATCATGAATCTTACTAATGTGAAAATTATACATTGGCTACTTTTCTGTTACGTTCACACTACTTGGCGCCTTTTTTTCTCTTGGCGAATTTTGCTTGAGCGCTGGATAGCCAGTTTGTCTCTAAAAGTGTCAAAAAAATCATGGTATGCGTATAACCAAGCACTGATGCTCTGCGCGGGATCCGCTATTCTATAATAATATTTCTACTAATATGAATATAATAACATTTATAATAATGAATTATAAATTAATGACTAAAATGTAGAAAATAAGTACCGTAAAAAATTCTCTTTCTGTAGCACAGTAATAAAAGTGTATTTACCAAAATTGCTTTTTAAATATATCTAAATTGGTTTAATGGGGACTTTTAGCAATTTACAGGTATATTCTGAATTACCTATAATTTTCTTTCTTTCAATGTTGGTATTTTAACGCACCATTTTATTACTTTTAGTCCAAAAAATACATTTACTAAAATCAAGTAAATAATGCTTTCTTGTCTAAATATACAAAATTCGTAAATATTAGGCAGTGATTTGTGATTAAATAGTAAAAGATAAAATTTTTTAAATATTTTTCTCTCAATCAGCTTTTAGAAAACAATATAAAATACATCGCCTACATTAAAAACAATTTTTTTGTTGTAGCTGTGGGTAATGTTTGAAGTTTGCCTAAAACTTTTGTATTTTTTATGTCTTCTTTCTTCTTTATTATTATTTTTTTCAATTCCGTTTCTCATCGAATTTTTCGATGTGGAAAAATAAGCATTTAAGATAAACAGCGAAAAAAATATGCTTTTAAATAATTGCAAGGAGTGTTGCAGCTCTGTAGTCCTAATGATGGACCACCAATGAAAATATGTTGAGCCGTAAGTTGATAGCCATAATTTCGATAAAAATTTTTAGACGTTAATTGCACGTTTTTAAATTCGACAATTTCCAGATTGAGCAGAATATAATGAATGCAATTTCAGTAGTTTATGTTAAATCTCTTAGAATTTTACTTAATTCGTCTCTAATATTGTGAACCCTGTGCTTATAATAAAGATAATATGAAATAAATGCTTTATTTATATTTCGCCACAAGTTTACATTATATTATTAAAAGGTTACATTATATTATCAAATTATATGTTATCTAAAATTCAAAGTAATATAGTACCACAGTTTTTATTTATTTTGTTTGAACTATTTAATTGAGTCAATTCATCTATTCATGCAAACAATGCTCATTCCTAATGTAATTTTAAATCTTATGCACAATTATCAGTTGCTGCTCGTAGTATAACGCCAAAGAACAACGGAAGATTATTCATACACTCAGCTGCTAGATTAGTTGCCATTTTGCGTCACGCAAATTGATCAGACTGTGTATCTGTTTCTTCATTTTGAAATAGCTTGTAGTATTATCAAACAACTAAATAGGATTATAAATAAAGGAAATTTTAACGTTACGAAAGACTTATTTGAAAGCACTTAAAAAAATTAGAATTTGAAGAAAATTTAAATTACCAATGAGGCAAACATCCATTTCACATTGCAAAGAGGTAATTTCATCTAGAATATTATTTGAGCAATTATATTGCTTCAATATAGGTTTAAAATATATCGTGAAAATAAACAAACTTATTACACAGTATCAGACATCGTCCATTCAAAAATTGACAAATAATGTAACTTTCTCATAGTTTTTGGTTGAAAATTCTCGCCTTTTATAACGTTGATGAGTAATTTCGGAAATAGAATTTATATATATATATATATATACAAAAGGGACGAGAATTTCTGCTTTACATTTCACAGTACGCATTTCAACCCAGAAGGACGCGTAGTGAAAAATACGCAATCAAAGCTAAGCTGTTAAAAATTAATTTCCCACAAATATAGGTTGACGCTTTCCATATTGCAGTGTTAAATTGGCAAAATGTCGAACTCAAATATGAAGCCTTTACTGATAGCGACGACGATTTTGATTTGTCAAACTTGCATCTCGCCTTGCATCTTTGTCTTCTAACTCGACATATTTTGAAATGGATATTGGATTTTTAATCATGGACAAATAAAGACCATAATGTCATCTTTGTTGGCAACAGACTCTTAAATCTTTTAAATTAATCCGAAAGAACTGCATTTGATCTATCATGTCAGATTTACCGTTTATCATATTCACATAAGGTGGAATACATTCTTAAAACCGTGGAATTGCGATTTCGAAACCCATGCTCTATTGATTACACGTCACCAACTTGGCATTAACAATGAAGAAAATATATTTAACGAACTTTAGAGCAATGCACATCCCTCTTTGGATTATTACCTCTCTCCTTAGCGTAGAAGATCAACTTATTCCTCATAACTGTCTTAAATGTTATTCGTATGCTTTCTCTATTTCATTTCCTATATTCATAATTTATATAATTTTGGCCTACTTTGTGTATTCCTTCAAAAATACAGATTTAAAATTCATAGTAAATCAAATGCTTAATGCTATGGTTTGTTTTATGTTGTGGTGGTCAATTTCGCGTCAATATAAGAATCTAAGGCGTCTTATACATTCAGTGACTCGCCAAAAATTGTCACAATTTCGTCTCAAAAACAATTACAAACGTACCGTAAAGATGCTTTTACTTGCTTTTCGGGCTGTACTGTTGTTTCTTGTAGCTTTTCAAGTTTATCATTTACCCGAAATGACATCTATGTTCTGGTCATTTGGATACTTATTTAAAGAACGAGAGTACCAAATAGCTGTTAGTGTTATGGGTGAATTCATGTATTACACAGTGTTCTTTGAATTTCCTTGCATCACTACTTTATCGTACTGTCTTTTAATAAAACAATGTGTGTTCCCCCTCAGTCAGTTTAAGACTAATTTAAAAGGTTTGCATTCCGATATGTTATCGCAAAAATGTTTCAAAATCTTAAAGGCTTATAACGTCCTTGAAGAAAATATCCGTCTGTTGAAGCAATTATTATCAACGCCGTTATTTGCAATTCTTCTTAGTTGTTCCATGAATTTGTACGGTGCTTTGGACTTGTCTCTGGGTAAAGAAATTCCTTCTTCTCTACTTGCAAAGTATTTTATCGACGCTTCGATACATAGTATTGCAATTGTTTCTCTTATAACCTACAGTTCTGAGATACCAGAGGCAATTCAGCAAATCAAGGAAACGGCTGGCCTTTTAATTGAAAAGAATCATTTGAGCACCATGAGCAGAGGAATAGAACTTTCCTATCTGGAGAGGTTGGAAAAGAAGGAAGAAATTTTCTTATCAGCTGGTGGAATGGTTGATTTGAAAAAGAGTCTTCTGTTGTCCATTGCAGGAGCTTTCTTGACGTACGGATTTCTCATTATAAGTTTGGAATAAAATTAAAGTAATAAGAAAATCAAAGTGAAGAGTTCAATAAAAAAGGAGGAACAATAGTTGAAAACGATAAAGGGAAATTAAAATAGGGAAAGTCAAAAAGATTCGCTCAATCAAGGAATGTCGATAAAGAAATTATTCTATGCAAGGAATGACAATCACAACATTGACTATTTCAACTCTCTCCCAGCACGACCACTATTCACTATTTTGAATGCCTTTACAGTAACTTAGCAGTTCATTAACCTAAGATATTTTGACTTTAAAAGTTAAAGCATTGTTGTCTAATTTAGAACTAAAAATATTTGTTTTCCTTAAGAATCTAAGATCGATATAGCTATGCAAGAAAAAAAACGCATGTTGTTTTTCGTACAGCGGTTCAGCGGTTTGCAGTTGGTTCAGTTTACGACAGAAAATGCATTTTTGGATATTGAATCGATATAGTGTTCGGTAGTGAATCGGAAATTCATAAAATGGTTCCTGATTGCATGCGCTCTTACATTTGGGGATAATTCAGATTTATAAAACTGAGAGAAAATGTATTGAATTTAAAAACAAAGTACTATTGATTGTAGAAGTCTATTATCCAATGGCACCACCTATTTTTGTGAAAATTGTTATTTCTTTTTTCCACAAATATTATGAATAAAAGTTCACATTGATAACGAATATTTTCTAATAGTTGAAATTGAAGTGTCATTTACTGAATAATTTTCGCTGTTTTGTTTCAGTATAAGGAATATATATGATTTCATTTTCACTTCATTTAGTTCTTTGCTTAATTATACTGTCGTCTGGAAAACGTATTCTGTGAATTCTCTAACATTATTGCTTAGAAGTTGTTACACTTGTTGTATGACTTTCTTTATTATTTTAGTTGTTTTGTAAATGTTCGAACATAATAACTTTGGTAATAATCTATGTATCAGTCAACGGTTATTTTCTGAATCGAATTCCAGTGATAAAAAATGACTTTACCGTTTTAAATTTTATTTTTCTTTGTCATTGGGGTGTAGAAATTCCATGCTCTTTTGATTAAATATTATGAATTAGCTAAATTATTCTGCTTAATAATTTTTTTCTTCTTTTATTTCTCTCATATTGAAGCTATATTGGAAGTTTATATTACCTACATTTATATATTTTTCTTTTTTCTAGTGCTTTTAATTAAAAGTTTTTTCCTATTTACTTTGCTATGAAAATTGTGATTGTCATCAATACGAGGATCCATCCAAAAAAAGTTTACAAGGGTAATAAAAAATTATTTATTAACAATAGTCAAAAAATACAAAAGGTAATTAAGAGGCATATTTGCCGATCACTTTTCCACACAATCACCAAATCTATTTAGGCATTTATATGAACACAAGACCAACTTGTTTAAATCGGCTTGGTAGAAATCTCGACCTTGCCCATTGATCCAGTTCTCGGCAGCTGTTTTCACATCACTGTCTGGAGAGAATCTTGTTCCAAATAAGTGTTTGGAACCTAAATTGGGTGCCAAATCTGGGCTATATGGGGTGGTTGGCTCCAGACTCCCCACTTGAACTTTTGCAGCAATTCTTGAGTTTTGGAAGCATGTCATGCAGGAGTGTGACACCATCTCTCAGTATACCAGGGCGTTTGCGTCGGATAACTTCACGATTGCCCAATTTTCAAAACACTATTCACTTTTGTAATTATAGAGGAGCGAATTAAACAGCTTCGTAATGTACTTTGAAATTCAAACTCCTCCCGTCTTGTCTAATTTACAATGAGATTTTGAATCATAGGTTTCTAATTTATCGCACTTCTGATTTCTGTTGGCTTTTTGATTTACATTCATAATACTTCTTCTAAGACTAAACAAACTTTTATTAGAACACTAAAAAACAACTATTACATTCCGTATCTACATACAACATAACATCGTTCAACCGTACTCGTACTCATCTCTCTTTTTAAATCAAATCCAGACACTCAGCTGGTATCATACACTGTTTTAACAATAAATGAGTTGAAGTCATGCTTTTATACAATATTTGGTTTACAATTTTGACGATATATAAGCTAACTTTATTTCATTTTAAGTTTTAGGGATATTGCAATTTGTGATTGAATTTTGTATGTTACTAAATTTGATATTATTACTCATTATATATAAGGTAAACGGCAGAAAAGTCTTTAGATAAGTATTATAAAAATCCTGAGCAACCAAGAAGTTTTCTTCACATACGGAACTTTTAAAAATAAGGTTAAGACTAGAGATATAAAGAAAAGTTTGAAAATAAAGATTCATGTACTTTGCATAAATCTGTCAGGCTTAAGTCATGAATTTCATAAACCTGTGAGGCTTAAGGTTTAAATAAAAAGCCTTATTTTCAATATTTTTTGCTGCTTAGTATCATGCATATAGTAAAAGAAATTATTTGCCAACTTTAATGTCAGAAGAAAAAATTTTATTAAAAGTAAAACTCATGTTAAAAAATTTATACAAGTAATGCTTGTGGCATTACTTGATTATATGTGACAGTCCTTAGCAGACCATAACAGTCCTTAGCTGATTGTGTCAGTCCTTAACAGTCCTTAGTTGATCGTGAGGGAGAACTTAGCTGATCATGACAGTCTGTGGTAGTTATTTTATATGTGCTATAACATTATAAAGAAAGTATTCGTAAATAAAAAATTCTAATTATAAAAAAAAGCGAAAAATATTAATAATATTTTCTGTGGTATAATAAAGAATGTTTTTTCGGAAGGTAAACTTCTTCATATAAAAAACTTAAAATAAGAAAAAGCAAAAAATAATTTGTTATGTGCTTACACAAATAATAGAGAATCTTTTCACAAATAAAATCTTCATATAAAAATCTGTTACCAGCTGCTATATCAGTGAGATTAGCTCTCTTATCCATGGAGTACAGTAAGAAAAGGATATTATTGCCCAAAGATAGAGCTGAATTATGGGACTATTTATCTGACTTAAATTCCTAAATGGAACCAATTCTGAGGAGAAAGGACTTGTTTGAAAGTGAGAAAGCAAATCGGTATTTGTGAATTCTCCAAAAGTATGTCAACATTCAGCACCCTTAAGGGAAAAAAAAGAAATAAGTGAAAACCAAGAAACAGCGACTCGTAAAAATCAAGAGCCTGAAACAGTTCCAGAAAAAAAAGATGCAATAACAAATAAAATATACAATGTAGCACCAATGCGGTATTTCGAAACGGTAATGGAAATTTTAGATTTCCTGAAAATTAATCATTCTATATTAACAATGAGTTCTGAAGGCGAAATAGTATACAAAGAAAATCGCTTGCCTCGAACTAATATCGTAAGTCTCGAAGCAGATTTAATCAGGAACAGAAAAAGATCTCCAAAAGAATCCAATAAATTTTATGCTGCTTTAAAAGAGATGAGCATTCCATCAAGCTTTGTAATCAACAAAAAAAAAAAAAATGCTACAAACAAAATGATGTAATATTACGTAAAACTTCTAAGGAATAAAGTAATCTTTTTTGAAAAATTTTGTTTCTTCTTTTATTTTATTGCATTCATTTCATATATTTGGTCCAATTTCCATTCAGCTACTGTTTGTAAATGAATATGTTGAGTTTAAAGATGCAACAACACAAAAAAAAATTATGAAGTAGTATCCACGGAAACCCACAACCAATTCTTTCTCTAATCTTCAAAATAACCTTAGATGTTCAGAATCAAATATTTTCCATGTGAAAGCGATGATAAGAAATTTTAAATAAATTAAAAAAAGCGAATATTAAAATGTTATGTGTGGTATAAAGAATCTTTCCGTAAATAAACTTCTTCATATAAAAAAAAACCTAAAATAAGAATAAATGAAAATTTTCTTTGTGTAAATATACTTTTTTATACAACTTTGTGCAAATAAACTCCTGCATACAAAAAAACTTAAAATAAGAAAAAAATGAAACTCGTCATAAATAAATAAAAAAATATGATATAAAAAATGTTATATAAAAAAATTTTTAAAAACGAAACTTTTCATTAATAAACATCTACATGTAAGGAAAATTAAAATAAGAAAAAGAGAATAATAATTTTTTAAGTGCGGAATAATAAAAAATCTTTTCGTAAATAAACTTCTTCATATAAAAAAATTAAAATGAGAAAAAAAAATGAATTTTTTCATAAATAAACTATTTCATATAAAAAAACCCTTAAAATAAAAAAAAAAACTTTTCATAAATAAACTTTTACATGTAAGAAAACATAAAATAAGAAAAAGAGAATAATAATGTTTTTATATATAGAATAATTAAGAATCTTCTCGTAAATAAAATTTATTCCTGTAAAAACTAATAGGAAAATTGTAATTCTCTCCAATAGATGGTACTGCGAGGAATATGTTGTCATCAGTAAATACTTTATTTGATCTCTCCCTTTGAATGCCCACGTGGTCTACTGGTTAGAGATGTATCGGATTCGTTCCTTTCGTGGACTCAGATCCGAGTCCAACTGCGGATCCGGATCCGCGGATTCGGTCCGAGTCCGAAACGTAAATTGGTTTATTGACCATAATTACTATAAAAATAACGTCTTTACTATTGAAGTTGTATTTTAAAATAATTATGAATAATAATTAATGACATTATAATTTTAATTAGATGATTAATTAATTATATTGATAATAATTTTAATGAATAATTTTGAGTAACAATTATAATTAGATAATTAACTATATTGATAATAATTTTAATTATTAATTTCAATTACTTATTATAAGTTTTAATTAACATTTCTGTTAAATATTTAAAATTCCTTTACTGAATTTAATTAAACTTTGCTAGAATCTTCAGTATTTTGAGACGCTTTTGATTTCTATTATCTGGTTGAGAATTCCTATGAATGTCATTTAATTTGTTGGAAACAATATATTTACTGAAGCGTTCAGTAATGAAATCAGCTAGTCAGCTCAGATTTCTTTCTAATTAAATATCAAGTTCCCAATCTTGATGAGCTCCATAAAGTAAAAAATATTTTAATCATCTTCAAGGAAAATTAAACAACTCTTTGCAGTTATCAAAGATCCACTGCTGTTAAAATCTATTATTAACTGCATTGGCAAAATATAAATTTTTAGTGAATTTCTGTCAGTTGAATCATTAGCTTTTAAATTTTGAGCAAATTGGAGATGTTATTTAAATATGCCTCTCCCATTGCGTGCCTACGTGGCAAGGTCGGTAGAACCCCGTCTTAGTAATCCTACTGATACGGGTTCGATCCTAAGCCTATGTCTTCTTTCGAGAATTAAAATTTAGGACACTCTTTTTTATAATGTATATTCAGCCTTTTATTCTATTTTACTCTTTATTTTTTAAATTTATTATCAGATAAATTTTAAATAATTCCTATTCTTAGTTCCGTCGTTCAAAATCAGAGGGTATAAAAAAAAATTTCGATGCCCTTTAAATTACCCACATGGAAGAAATATTATTTCTTAATAATTTCTTAATTCCGTTCCTATTTGTTGACTTATCTTAAACTTGTATACCAAAAAATTCTTCACTGCTTGAAAAAAGTACGGACTCAAAATTTTCTCTTAAATAGTTTTTATCAAATCCATTAATTTCAATTTATCGAGATTCAGTTAATGAAATGATTTTTGATATTATAATCTTGAGTTAAGAATATAAAATTATAATCATTTTTAATTATAATTGTTATTAATTCTTTTTACTAACAATTACATCAAAGAAGGTAGTTTAGCAATTTTTATAATAGATTGCGAATGCAATTTTTTTTTTTTTTGAAATGCTTCAGATTTTCAATTTCTTTCTGGTTAGAAGAGAAAGTTATTTTGATAGTAGATTATTCTAAATCATCTGTTTGCCCAAATATGTGATGTTATGCGTAATGTTAAAATACTACGAAGTGGAGAAACTCTCAGGTCATGCATATTGAAGGAGGGGGGGGGATTTTAATTAAAATGGCGGCAGAAGGTCATCAAATTAAATTAGAACA
>BGPR01023000.1:0-24731 GCA_013235015.1 Araneus ventricosus | reverse complement strand
TTAGTAAGTACCGTTTAGTTTCACGACGCCATCGAGAAGTAAGCCAAGTCACGTGACGCTGAGAGCCAATGAGAAGCGACCTCATTCCCTACTATGTAAGATCCGTAAATATGCCCATCGAACCCAGACATAATGACTAGACAACGAGTAGTCCGTTTCGAGTTTCAGTTCTTCAAGTGGCAGCGTCAGTCTTCGGATGCTATCGATGTTTCAGTTCGACGACTCAGCTTCCTGCGGCTGCTGAAGTGTTTTGTTTTGCAGTTCCAGTTTTCATGATGCTACTAAAGTCCTCATGCAGTTCTAATTGAACCCAGCGATAATGGGTCTATTGCTATCTTATTTAGATTCTCTCACTTCTGGGTTACAGGAAAACATCGCATCGAATTGTATCATCGACCTCTGATCAACTTATTTCTTTTTAAGTTCTTTTCATTGTTGAATTTTATTAAAGTTTATTGTTATATCATCGTCTAATACTTTATGGAGACAGAAATACATGCTGATGGTTACACAGGGAACAGAAATTATTTGCGATATGTAATTTTCAAAGAATACAGCTATAATTAGTTTATCAGAATCCTTTATCGGGAAGCAGGATCAACTGTCATATAAAAGCTATTAATTGTTTATAACGTTTCACTTAATACGGAGGCTTAGGATTTCGCTTAATACTGTTGTAGTACGGGGATAGAACTGGGGACCTTTAAGTTCCCAGCCGAAGATCCTAGTCACTAGACAAAAGGAAATCCCAATGTCCGGAGGCGGATATTGGATTATAAACATCACAGTAAGATGGTGGCAGTACGGTGCACTACAGGATCAACCCCCAGCTTCTTAGAAATTATCTGAATGTCAAGGAAGCGACAAGTGTGTTGCGTGCATATGCGCAGATTGTAACCTCCCATTTATGTGTGCGCAGGCACGTGCAGGCTTTGTGCTGTGAGGTGCGTCACAGACTTTGCGCTATGAAATGGTCATAGACTTTTGAATTTGGGAGAGCTTGGTGTAGAAGTTGAGGTGCTGCCATCTGGTGGATGTAGAAGTGGATGGAATTTGTGGTGCTGCCATCTAGTAGTGGGACTGAAAGTAAGTGTTGTGTGTTCTTCCGGGTCACCATATGGCAGTACGTGGATAGAGCTGGGGACCTTTGGGTTCCGAGTCGAAGATCCTAACCACTAGACAAAAGGAATTCCCAATGTCCGGATTATATTGGGATCTAAACATCACAGTAAGATGGTGGCAGTACGGTGCACTACAATACCACTACTTCTGACTTAGGGTATTTCTCTTAATATCACAGGGTGATAGGATCATAAAATTCGAAACCTCTTTATAAATAATAAAAAACTGACTTTGACAAACAAACACCAAGGCACTATAAAATTTTACAAATTTTTCTGAAATTTGCAACGAAATGCATGTATCTGAACTGCATTTTTAAATGATATTCATTTTATTTTCAATGGAAATTGATTGAATATAAACTGGTCTATATATATATTTCCTTTCTTTAACTTAAATTCGATGAAAAATTCCTTGAAATATTTTGAAATGTTTATCGAATATTGTGAGCACAGAAAATTTATTCCTCTTCCTGAAACGAAATTACTTCAAGGAACCGGCAAAAATGCTATTGTTATCGAACTCTCTAAGGCTTCTCCGATTCTTCTAAAGCGAAACTCAAAGACAGCTTTCCGATTCCTTTGTGAAATTCTACTTAGAATCGAAACTAGACGAAAATACTGCAGAAACCGGAATACAGAATCTTGGTAACGTTATTGAAGTTATTCAGTTGGAATTTGAAGAGAATATTTTGCACACAACAATGGGATTTTAGTCAGAAAAGATGTATTGTTTATTCAATCTCTAGATGAAATTAATGAAATCTAAAGTTCTTTTTTAAATGAAATATTATTTACATATTTTTATTTAATTCATTCTTATAGTTGAATCAAAATATTCAAAATTTTTTAACGTGAAAACGGCTTTCCGCTCGTTACATTGATAGTCGGTCGAACTTTCTTGTGTGACAAAATACCGTCAGATTTGATTCGTTAATAACTACGAGACTAATAGTGCGAAAAGAATGGTTGACCCCTCAACGGATAGATCATATCTGTTAGAGTTTGTCGCATAGTATTTGTTTTGCCTGTGACGTCATCGTCCCAGTGTAGGCGCAGGCGCGTGATTGTTATGAATTAGCTTTATGTAAGGATATAAATAAGTGTAGAGTGGAAACGCGACTAGCTAGGAGGTGTATTCTGGTGTCACTTTAAAGAGCTTGCGGATTATTACTAGGACCCAAAGTGAGACAATAAAAATATCTATCAGAATATAGGTAGAAATCGGTATTAAATTGAAGATTTGAAACTCCGCATGTGCTTTGATTATAACATGCAGAGTTTTCTTTCGAATTGTACGAAACTTACAGAATACTTGACAATCCGTAAAAGAAACATTGTATTAAAATTTGAAATCAAAAATTTGAATATTACGGCAAATATGAGTATTTCTATTAAATGATGTTTTACTGCACATACGCGAAATGTAGTTCTATATACTGTCAACAGACGGCGCCATCAATAGCTATTCTAAATAAAACATAAGAAAAGCGCAGTTCGGGTCTTCGCCGTAGATTTTTCGTTCTAGGACGGGGACCCTAACTGCGCCTCTCTTATGTTTTTTATTAAATTTCTGAATTACCAAAATACATTTTGAAAACATTGCCATTTCTATTTCTATAGTTGTATATCAATGAAAGTTATACGCAGAAAGATATTTTTACTCGTACATTGCATATTAATAAGGGACAATAAAGAATTTTTTTCCTTTACGAACATTAACCCTCGAGGGCGCGCATCGGGCCTGCGAGGCCCGGTGCATGCAAGAATGTATTACAGAAGATCACCCATCAACGAAAAAAATCCAGATTCACAGATAATTTACTTCCTGACCATAGGGTTTTCAAAAATTTCCCTCATTTGTTATCTCTGAACACAGAAGGTCTGACCCCTGAAGCCCGATTTGCGCTCGTGTTTCTGCGTAGGATCACTAAATAGAACAGATAGATCGCGACAATTTATCTCTATTCGACTACAAATATGAGATGTAAGGATAAGGAAAGCTTTCAGCTGAAATTCATCTAATTAAGAATCGATTAAAGAGGGAAATAAAAAAATTGTTGCTGTTGAATTAGTTAGAGATCATATATCGAATTCTGAAAAGGAATTAGATAATGAATGGAATATTTGTGTGTCTACCCATTTTTAGAAGAAGGCTGGAGTTTCAAAATAGCGTAGTAAACGGTAAGTTAGAAAGAATTAACAAAATGGTCAAAAAAGGACCTCGCAAAAATATGAGAAGTTTTTACACACAACATCGTTATAAAAATACCCGAAAACTTTGGTGAGGCAAAATTTGCATAACGGTTCAATTATCTTGGAAATGCTTATGGACGAGACAGATGATGCATTGATACTTATATCCAGGAGGATTCAGGTTATTTTGGACGGGAAAGCCAAGCATTTTCATAAATACCGTGGAAATAGAAACATTCATCAATTTTCTTCAATTTAATGCGCTCCCTAGAAGAGATTAATCTGAAAATTATTTTATTAGTATTTAATATTCTGTACACTAGCGCAACAAATGTTTCGTAATAAAGTAAATGTAATTTTCTGCACATTTTGGTGAAAAAGCAGGACTCCGGGCCTGCGAGGTCGAACGCGCGTCCTCGCTTTTAAAAGGGAACAAAAAAAAATTTAAACTATTATTTATAAAACAAAATTGAAAAGCCAGAAGAGATCTATTGTCAGTTAAAACTATAAATGAAATTAATGAAGTCTTTGAGTTTCGTCATTTTTATTACAATAAAATTTATTTATATGTTACCGGCAAGGTACGATGGCCGTTCTGTAGAATACCTATGCATTTTACAGAATGCCGAAAACTGGTCTGTAATTTATGAAACGATTAACATTTCTCACTTTCCATATGACAAACCGGCAAAGTATGAAATGCATCGCCGATTCGATTTTATAAGAAAAAAAATAAGTGAAATTCAAAATGAAATTAATTCTTTTCTTGATACAAGAAGTAGTTTGAAATTTTAATTTGTTTTAAGAAGGGAATAAATTTTGTTTTGTACAACTTTCTTTACGTAATTTAAATGTCAACTTATTTAAGGCATTCATTCTTTCATTATTTTTTCTAACTAACGTTTTTATTTTTGAGCAAGGTACGTCTTTTAAATAATAGCCTTATAATGATCCTTCCGCATACTTTGACTAAATAATGTTTGGCATTCTATAGAATGTCTAGGTATTATACGTAATACCTAGGGAAAGTATTTAATAATTCTCGTATTTCATATTTTGCCTAAAATCATCCGGCATTCTATAAAATGCCTAGGTATTCTATATAAAGCCGGCGTTTCGTACAATGCCCGTAACATATATAAATATTGAAAAAATAACCACTTGGATAAAGTTGCTAAATTATTCACTCGGGATTCTAAAAGAAAATTAATACAGTTTACACATAGCATAATGACATTGCTGTTTGATTCAATAAACACATTTAAATTTTCCTATAAAATAGTTATCTAAATCAAAACAATCTTTGAAGCAACTTATATTCCTTTCGGTGAGAAATTAAAATTTTTTTAAACATCTTCATCATGAGCTTCAATATTGACACTTAATTCTATTTTAAATGGACTATGTAGAATAATGAGAACACTATCGCAACATACTCATCAAATATTACATCAATAAGTTATGATTTTTAACATAAAGTAGGGGGAATTCGGGGACATTGATACACTTTTTTTTGGAAAGCTAAAAAATATTTTTAACAACGGAAATAATTGGAACTAATACACTATATTTATACATTTGTTAATATAATATAGAATTTCAGACGAATTTTGGTCATTAATGATATAATTAAATATTTATTACACCTTTTTCCTAAAAATGGAATTGTATCTACCTGCCTTACACCAAGGGTGTATTGATACACACGGAAATATCAAAAATACTGATGATTAATAGTTTTGAGATAAAAGCACAATTTGTTTTATCAATAAACTTTGCATTCCAAATCAATGTTTAAAAGTTTAACAACTTTTATTTTAATCAAAATTTAACATTTTTGATAAGACTGAAAAAATGAAGAAACACTGCCTCAGAAAACAATTTATCTCTACAAATAATAAAGGGGAATGTGTGTGTGGGTTTAAAAATACTTTTGAGGGAGGGAAAGTGTACCTCGAAGCTGTTTTTGAAAATTTTTATTAATTAAAAATTAAGAGAAATGTTCGCTTTCTTACTTAATGACTTACGAAAATAATATAGCACAAAAATAATTTTCACACCGTCTGGAAATTGCGTGTTTCACTTAGATAGTTCATTTTTTCGTTTCTGAAGACGATTTTGCAAAGTATTTGCGGTTGAGGCGCATTGATGCACACAGAAGACGCGTATCAATGTGCCCCGGAGTCAATTGTGTCAATCTGCCCCAAGAGCCTTTTCCACTTAAAACAAGTGGTCATGTGAAAACAATGCTAAACATCCTAAAAAATTTAAATAGTGCAGAAAAATAAATGTGTTTTGCTACCTTTGGAGTAGATTCCCTGGCAGGAAAACGTAAACAGTTAAAGAAATCACACAACCTCCATACCAAATTCAAAGAAAATCGAACAAAGCGTTTGGTGGTGACTGGGCAACAAACAAACTTACAAACAGACGAGATGCTGAGCGGAGTTGAAGCAGGGATCACTGCGATTATTTTTGCATTTGTGGTGGCATTTAAAAGAATCGTTTGGCTTTAATTTTTGCTTACTTACACCGTAATATTCTATTTATTATTTAAAAATGGCTCGTAGTCGTAAAGAAACAACAATCAGCAATCGAAAACTGATTATTTTTCATCATAGTAGTGTAAATCAGTTCGGAATATCGCTAAATTAGTTAATTTATCCCATTCTACAGTGCATTATGTGACAAAACTCTTTAAAGAAGAAAATCGGATCGAAAACAAAGTAAGAAAAGGTCGACCAGAAAAGTTAACAGAACGTGATCATAGATTTGTAATTAAAAAATTTGTGAAAAATCCACGTTTGAGTGCTTTAAAAGTTTCTGCAGAATTTAATGAAAATTTTTCTACTCCAATTTCACCTGAAACTGTTCGACGAGTTCTCAGAGCAGCTGGATTAAATGGGTGTTCTGCCTGTAGAAAATTTTTTGTTAGTGCGAAAAATAGAAAGCTTATGCTTTCCTTCACAAAATCAATGTTAAATAAACCCAAAACGTATTGGAATAATGTTTTATTTGAAGATAAAAGGAAATATAACATTTTTGGTTCCGATGGACGTATAATGGTATGGAGAAGAAAAAATGAGGAACTTAATCCCAAGAACTTAGTTGGAGCAGTTAAGTATGGCTGTGGAGGTGTCCTTAAAGTGGGTGTGTAAGGTCATTGTGTG
Organism: Araneus ventricosus; assembly: GCA_013235015.1. Classification (NCBI taxonomy): domain Eukaryota; kingdom Metazoa; phylum Arthropoda; class Arachnida; order Araneae; family Araneidae; genus Araneus; species Araneus ventricosus. The sequence continues at coordinate 18,244 of BGPR01023000.1, read as the reverse complement.
GGGGTGCATGTCAACATCAGGACTAGGTAATTTGGTATTTATTGATGGCATTATGAATCATGCTCTTTATTTAAATATTTTAAAAGACAATTTAAAATTATCAGCCCAAAATTTGGGTATTGGAAACAAATTTTTTTTATCAAGATAACGATCCTAAGCACACGCTTCTCTCAACGTTCGCCTCTGGTGTCTCTATAATTGTCCACAAAATTTCAAAACACCACCTAAATCGCCAGATTTAAACCCAATAGAACATATTTGGAGAGAACTGGATGTTAGAATTCGAAAACACGACATTAAAACTAAAAGCGAACTAAAAACAATAATGTTTCATTAAAAATCGTAAGTGTACGAACACTTTTGGGAGCCACTGTATATTATTATTAGCTGTTATGCATGCCGTTGCTCGGGATTTAAATATTTTCACGTCTAATATTTTTGATTTTAAAAACTACTTTTGTATAGAGAATTACATTACCCAAAATTCTTTTATCTTCTGAAATGTTTTATAATTAAAATGAGAATATCAATTGAACCAAACGATTTTTATTAACCGTCAGTAGCTAATTTCCTCCATAAGTTATTAATATTTGTTGCATAGGTGATTCAAATTTTTTTCATAAATCTTGCAGTATAAGAAAGATTTTAACGGATGTTTTGGGACAATTAATTACATAGTAAATTTTTAACTAAGAAAACGCGTTGAAATAAATATGAATAAAAAATAATAAAATTAGTCTTCATCTAGAATTCTTCTAATGTGAGATAGCAACTGTTCTTCTTATATATTCTTGTTCTTCACCAATAAATTAAAAGTGTTACAAATTGATAATTTTATTCACAATTTAATTTTGAAAAAAATTTTAAATGAAGGCAAAGAATTGAACGGAAATGAAGCTTTTGTCAAGAGAAGTTAATTTTTTAAACTTTAAATGTGTGTAAAAATAGTTTTTGTGACAGAGTACATATCTTCGAAAAATATCACGGATAATGCCATAATTTGCTTAATTTCCAATTAATTGAAATTTTAATAAGATTAGGTTTTTTAAAAGGTAATGATGATCTCTCTCTTCTTACATAAAATATACTTATAAAAATAAGCAAAAATTTCAGAAATAAAATTAAATTAGTTCAGGTCTAAGTCGTCTAAAGTCTAACCGTTGCCTAGCAACGGAGTAACTATAAATTTGCATTATTTCAAAATCGTCTGCAGGTAATTAACAATTTAATAAAGTTTGAAAAATTAATAAAATTTGAAGAAAAAATGTCACAGACATAAAATTGGTACCATTGAAAATATAAAGTATTGAACTTCAAGTCAGTATAAAAATATTTTTTGAAGGATAATTTGTTACTGCGGAAAAACGGTTTCGGTTAATTTCTAATTAACTGACTGTTTAATTAACATTTGCGCTTTGGAAATTTTACAGTATTTTTTCCGTTGTCTTAGTTAATAAGTGTGCCAAGTTTAGTTGAAATCAGTGACGTGGTTTAGGAGGAGATGTGGAACAGACATACATACAAACATACATAGCCACAATGACTTTTATTTATATTAAGATAGAATACATTCAATGGTAAGTGTATGTACAATTGTTTACATACAAAAAAAGAGTAAAAATATCTGGAAAAGCCTAGGAAACAGACAATCCAATTTCCTTTTAAATTATTATTATAAATAACGCGGATTACCAAATTTCCAACCAAATAATTTTAAAGAAATGCAAAATGTTTTATCATCCAGGATAACGCACTCTTAAGTCTCCGGCAGAGAACAGGTTTAAGAGAGATTTCTACTGATGTATAGCAGCGCTGTGAAGCAAGTTCAGCGTTAATGGCTTATGCAGATGTATAGAATAAGCCGTATTCCCTAAAGAATGAATTCACCCGTGTAAGATCTGCGATCGACTGAACAGTGTTTCACGGTAGAAAGCGCCAGTGGTGCCAAATAGGGCTGTTGCTGCTGAGGTTGCACTTTTCGGACCGGAAGTGCACCGCTACATTACAGGGAGCGATGACAAATTCGGGGAGAACGTTTAATACCTGGGATTTAAAAGGACCTGAATGATGGTTCAGAGGTAAAATGTAACTGCTTCCTTTTAAATTTAGATATAATTAAGAAGTGCTTCACAATCCTAAAATATAATTTTAATTAAATAACGAAAATGTGCCAGAAAGTCTGACGACGTAAATTGATTTTTGCTTTAAGAAAAAATGAATTTAGCAAACAGTGTAATAATCAATACTATAGTTTTGTGAACAGTAGACCTCGCCCCCAACCAAATAAAAAAAATCTAAGATTTTCTCTTCATCACATTTTTTAAAAGCTTAGCAAATATTATTCAATGTGAAGACAGCATTGTTTTCAGAGACACCTGACATCGTAATTTGGCTCTCCAGGAGATACACTGGTGTACAAATGTTTAGCACAATTTTTATGGTGCGACAAATTGAATGTTAATATGGATAAATAGTTCGCAATCTGCTGAATCAGCAAAACAACTCTAGCTCTTTTACTTCGCTTATCTTTAAGAGGCATATCGAAGTATGTTGAAAAAGATGGTACCAAAATTTCACGGAGAAAAATTGAATCCTTAAATTGGCTATTTAATAAATATCATCGAGAAAATTTCACTATTAAATAGGCATCAAATTAAAATATTTTTTTCAACTCACTTCGTTCGAACTAAGAAGATGGAACTCAAAATAACTTGGCGTTAAATATTACAATTTGGCAAAGAAATATATATAAGCTAAAAGCTGTCCTGCTATGAAAGTCAGACGATTTATAAGGCAGGCGAAATTATCTTGGCGAGAAGCGTCTGTTAATTTCATTTAGGCTTAGCAATTACAAGTAGGTTTTTAAAGTTTTTAAATTGGTTACTGTGCCTTATAGGGTAAAAAAAGAAATGGTTTAGATTGTAAATGAGTTTAAATATAATTTAAAAACTAAAAGAAGCCAAAGAATTATGAAAATAGGTAACAATTATTTAGAGAAAAGCGTATAACGATACACAGCGATACATAGCCATAAGCGAACTGTGTTTATTAGAACTCTGATGTCATAATCTTAATGTTTGGTTGCCACTCACTCTTTTATTACCAATTAATATAATTATCATATATAATTAAAATAGTTATTTTATTACCGAATTAAAATAAATAGAAACAAAACATATACACGGTTTTCTATTGCGTCAAGAAATATTTCTGCCAAATTTGACGGAAATCGAACAACGCATTTGGTCGTAATCACATAACAAACATACAGACAGAAAAGTGAAAAATGCTGGAGTTAAAACGTAGACCTCGCTAATTTTTTGAAAAACAATAACATGCCTCTATAACGAAAAGTAAATTGTGTTTGAGATAAAATAAACAATTTGTGACTTCTAAATTATAGCACTCATTACTGAATACCAGATATCTCTAAATCAGGAAATATACAATAAAAGACCTATAATTATATTCACGGGGTAAGTTCGTCTGAATTTCCTCTTATTACAGTATCTGTTTTGGGATTGGAGGGACATATGCTAGTGTCCTTATTTCATCAAAGATACATTTGTATTAAAACACAAGTAGCATGTAGTACAGTCAAATGGATCTATCATAGAGGATACTGATATGTTCTGAAATTTTCTATGAATCCAAATGTACTTTATTATGATTGGTTACTGTTGAAATTTGATGCAGCTGTATATGATCATTGAGTGAATTAATGTAGAAAATTATTTTCATGTCCTAGGTCTTTCTTTTGAATTCCTAAGGGAGACACCTTGCGCATCTGTGGAATATCTTGTAGAATTACATATTTTTTTTCAGATTAGCCTCGGGGATAATATTCCACTGAATTAGAAATTAATGAGTAAACGGCTCATGGGCATGGAAATTTAATCTATGGATATATGATATTGATTAATATGCGATTTTTAATTAATTGAATGAAAAAACAAAAATATTTTACTGTATCTACATCAATGCATGAAGAATGGTCAGCCTTATTTAAAAAAATAAAATATTTATTTGACGATTTCCACAACGCAGACATTTTACACAAACACGTACATCACACTACATAAATTCATTTCGAATTCCATCTTGATAATATTTCTTCTTCTCCATTGCTAGACGGCGTTAGCTGAAGACAAATAAGGCGTTGCCATTCTATATAAGTTTCAGAAAATAACTGATGCCAAACGATTTTTGTAATAATTTTCTTTTACGGCCAAACGATATTTTTAAATTAGTTCTTTATATGTCCAAATGATTTTTTTCTATCTAAGTAATTTCTTTTCTTGAAATATTTTAATAATTTTTATGCAGTTAATAATTCTACAAACATATATATTTTATTATTTCTTACAAATATCACAATATATATTTAGAAACAAGTTTTAAAGCTCCATGAAAGATGTGTGTGGGATTTATTGCTCATTACTGTGAGAAGTATCCAAAACATGCAATGTATTCAGTAAAAGTTTCAGATAGAAAACACAGAAAAATCTGTCCAAAAATATTTTTTTATGCAAAACGTACGAACTTCCAGCTAAATGCTTTTGATGGTTGATGATGTGAAGACCGATTTCCTACATCTCAAAATCACTTTTTAAAAAACGAAATATCTTGAGGCAATGCTTTAACATTTTAATATGCAATATTTTAATTTCTATCCAATTCATTTGAAGTGTAGGAATTATGAAAATGCAAATTACAATTTTGACTGATTACCGTGATGAGTATTTTCTGACAAACTTTACTGAAATGCATAATTAAACTTTTGTGAAAGTTACAAACACGCAAAATAACTGAAAAAGAAGATTCTCAAAGAGCGTTTGATTAGTGAGCCAGAGAATCACTCAAGAGTTGTATTTAATTAAATGCTTTGAAAAGAAAAACAATTCTCCTTTTAAGAGAAATTATTTGGTTCGTACAAACCAACTGATAAAAGGCAACTGAAAGATTGGTACCGAAAAATCGACACTCCGCGTGCTGTTCTATAATTTAAGGCTTTCACTGTACATGGGTTGCACTAAAGCAAATAACCCAATTACTTTACTTTAATTGGATTTGAAGTCATCATTGTAAATACAATGTAGAAAAGCTACCTCCTATTGAGTCTCAAATTCGAAAAGGATAGAAATAATGGCAGGAAAATTTTAGGGTTAATGAAGTTCCATTTGTTAATGGAATAACAAATTTCTTTCGATTGGCAAGCTCGGTAAATAAAAGCAAAATTTGTTGATAATTTCCGATGTTAATTGAGCTAAGCATTTATACACGTGTATAAGTTCAGTTTTATAATTACCTGAACCTGGAAGGCGTGAATCAAAGAGGTAACATCATTATAGGACAGTTACTTTAAGATGACGATCGACGATTTTTATTTCCTTAGTGTATTAGAAAATATGGTTTTTTAATCCTATAAGCTACTGAGATGCTTCTAAACTAATTTTATTATATTATTTCCTCTTAGTTTAATTCGTCATATTGTCAGTTATTTTAATATGGTGACATTGAAATCATATTGGCGAGCTTTCAGAAAAAGGATATTTTGTGTTGCTGTGAGTGAATAGTGTTCAGCAACTAAATAATTCACTCGTATGCTTTTACAGAGTGATTATAAAATCATATCATCTTGAGACCCAAAGGAATAATTTTAGACGTATTTTCCAAAAATTCAGATTAATACTTTTGGTAGGAATATATAACACCATATATAGTTAATTTATCAATTGTATATTATTTAATGGAATTAATAAATTTAATAAAATTAATTAATATAATTAGCTAGTAGTTCTGTGAACAGTAGACCCCGCAACCTCCGCAAATCAAAAAAATCTGAGATCTGCTCTTCATTGCAGTCTTCAGAAGTTTAGTCAATGTTGTTATACTTTGTGAAGACATTGTTTGCATGCAAATCGGACGACATAATTTGAATCTAACCAGCTAAAAAAAATCTAAAGGTATTTGGAACTACCACACCGGCTTGAAAAAATTACCAATATAGGTAAGATTTTTTCATAGTATTGATGAAACTGCAAGTAAATGTTTTCTTTTATCAGTATTTACAAGATTACAGATACACGTCTCTCCTTCAGAAAAAAAAATTCAAAGGTTTTAATGGCACCAAATTCGCCAAAACTTCGAAATCAGTGAAATGACCTCAAAGTTGAAGCGAATTTAAAAAAATAAGAAATAAAATAAAGACACAGTTTTCTATTCCTTCAGGAAATATTTATGCCAAATTCGAAGGAAATCGAATAACGCGTTTGGTCGCAATAACGTAACAAACAAATTTACAGACAGAAAAAGTGCCCAATGGTTGAGTTAAAACGTAGACCTCGCTTCGTTCGGTCAATTATACGACTGTGATTTAATTTCTAAATTTAAACTCTGATTTCTTATCCCTAATAGCACAAGACGCTGTACAATATTGTTACGATATCTTCACGATATTGCACGGCATTCAGAATACCGGACAACATCGTAGAGATATCGTACAATATCTTGTGCTAATAGGGATGCTTAATTATTTTATGCCAAAAGTATCTTACAGTTTTAAAAGGCTAAAGGATATTTTGTAAAAAGTATAGCTGTTTTAAACTCGTTTTAAATCATCCCATGGAATTATTCAGCATTCGCAAATAAATTATTATTGCATAAGCATTCTTTTATTGCATAAAAAAAAATCTAAACAAGTTTTCAGCTCTGCAAAGAGTGTTTTATTTGCAATAGGCTATTTTAATTGAATGAGCCAAACTATCCATTCACAAACTGAATATATAGTATTCAGTTTGTGAGTGGATAGTTTGCTCAATCAATTTTTTTGTATGTTAGAATTTTTTATCAAAATTCAAAATTCATTGCATATTATATTCAATATTCCTTCAGGAAAAATATATAGTGAGGAAATTAAATTTAAGAATTAAGAAATTTACATGAATTATTATAAAATAAAAAATGTAATGCTTTTGTATAATACACTTAATTTAAATCCCAACTAAATGGAATATGAATGAAATATAGTAACGACAAAGAAATCATAATTTATTGTAATCCAATTGAGGGACATGTCAATAAAATCCCATTAATATATGTGAAATTATTACAGAAAGGTAGCATCGTTAATTGCTTAGATATTAAATATTGTAAAAAGAAACTTTTGAAAAATGTCTTTAAAAAGCTTACCATTGAAATCCTTTCATTTTTGATAGAGATCATTACCTGCTTATAACTTGAATAATGAACTTGAACTGCTTATAACTTAAAAATTTAAATTTAAAGACCTTTCTAAATTGTTTACTGATCGATTAATAGGAGGTTCAAGTATTTAGAGTTATATAGAATATTATACATGTAAAAATAGTATAACTATTTTTTGTTTTAAAAATAAACAGCGGTCGTAAAAACTTCAGAACAACATAGTAATGAAAGTTGATGAATTTAAAAAGTTGAATGTTAACGACAAGATCAGAGTTTAACCCAACATGCTGCACCCTATATTGCTCTGCACTCAAGGGTTTAACAGAATAAGGGTTCCAACAAGTTGTCTGTAGATTAAAAAAAGTGCCAAGTATCTTGTTTGAGTAGTGAGTGGAATAAAGGTGTTTATTACTTAAGAAACCAGCGGGAGTGGTCTCCCCTAAACTTTCTCGTATACTCCTAACACATGTAGAGAAAACTAGATGAATAAAAGACGTCAAATAAACTTCCGTCGCAAGTAAGCCAAAGTTGGAACCACGCGTGGTTTGAAGGATCAAAACAAATTCAAATCCCCTGCGCATTCTTCTGCGCAACAGGACCTGGCGAGACTCCCTAAATGTTTGCTTCCTTACAAAATCGCTCCAGAATTCGTTTTAGGCAAACTGCCAAGTTTCGGAGCGTCCGTTCTCTCTCCAATACGCACCAGTAGGCATGCGCAGGGAGTTCAGTTTCAAAACTGAACAAGTATGCGATTATACAGACCGACAGACAGTCAACCCTTTGACGGATTTGGCCCAAAATTTTATACGGACCTACATTCATGACGATAAAACTGTGTATAAAATTTTATCCATCTGGCTTTTCAAGTTTTTGAGTTATAGCGTTCGCATGACCTCGAACATACAGACAGACAGACTTCCCGTTGACGGATTTTGTCCAAAATTTGATAGAAACCTACAAATTATATTTAAAGACCACTTACCAAATTTCATCCGCGTAGCTCTAATAGTTTTCGAGTTATCGTGTTCACAGACACACACACAGACAGACATAATTCCAAAATTGTGTTTTTCGGACTCAGGGAGGTCTAAAACGTGGAGATCCGTCAAAATCTCGAGTTCGAATTTTTTGACGATTACAATACTTTCTCTTTGTATACTTCGTATACGAGAAAGTAAAAACTGGCTGTGTACCAGTGAGCGAGAAAGAAGTTCGAAGAATGTTCCTGAAGTCGATGAAAACTGTAACTTGATGTTCATAAGTTTGCTATATATAGAAATGTGCCATCTTTCCTAGGAATAGCAGATTTGTTTTCTTTCATCACGTATTGCTTGCATTAAATATTTGCGATCATCAGCCTTCATTGCTGTTGTTTCTTTTTGCGAGACAAACACTTCTCCAAAAATAAACTGGCAAGCAAATTCCACACCGGGATAATCTTTGAAGATAACACCTTTAATTTTCGCGCAATCTTACTCTGAAAGTTTAACGACCTACCAGAGGAAAACACTGAAAACACAATTTAACTTATTTTATCAATCTTTGATAAGGATCTATCCTCAGAATTCAATTTCTTTTAGATTCACAGCGGACGGTCTTTTACATTTTTCGTTATAGAAATGTCACAGACAGATTTAAAACCTGTTTGGGACATTTGCAAGTTAAAATGCACACCTTCTAGATCTGAAATCTCCAGAATGCTAGTATATGGCTAGAGATTTTCTAATAATTAATTAGCTTTTCATACTTATTTACTTTATTTCATACTTACGAATACTTTCTAAATGTATTTTAAATGCTTATAGACCTGATATAGAACTGAGAGTATATTCATACTTTTCCGAAAACTAAGGAGCTTATAAGATCCCAGCTTTATTTTCTAGTAGATAACAAATTCGAATATATAATGGATGACGTATTAATGTGATAACCCCGTTGAAAAAGTGAAGGAGGGTTGGTAGTAAAATCCTTGATTTTATTCCAGCAGTAGTACCCAACACTGGTAAAGATGAATTTAGTACATTTAAAAGACGCAAATTCTGAGGGTCCAAGTACCCACCAACTACCATTTGTCTATAGGTGAGGAGAAAACGCATGGAAAATCTTGTTTAGCCAAACTTAATAAGGGGGTTGCAGACGGATAGTAACCAACGTATATCGACTTACAGGGAAAACTCCAATTTTAATAGAATGCGTTACTTACAATATTTATCTAATTCAGTATTAAAGAGGGGAAAGTGATGCTGCCTGGACCAGACTGTCGAATTGAGATAGAGAAAATAAAATGGAGAAGTTTGAATCTGATATAATTTACAGAGCAACTCAGCGGGAAAAAGTTTCAGCTTATCTTACCACATCGTATTATATTATATCATATTATGATACAGAAGGAAATGGATTAGCTTTTGTTTCTAGTATAGCAAGTGGTTCTAATAAATTCCTTACACTTGAAATTGATATCAAAGTCATCCCGTGCTACAGCAAGCAAAAAGCCAAATAGACGTCATAATTTGTTCTTCCAGATTACACCTTGGAAGAGGTAGTCATAAAACCTCTACTTTTTTTCCTCCATTTCTTGGGAAGCATAGTTTTATGGAGTTCATCTAACTTTCCGATATCTTTCAGGATTAATAACAACAAAAAGAAAAGGCCTTTCAATAACTATGTTGCATTGCCCTTTTCTTACTTATATTAATGCCTGTAGAGAATTAATTTCTTTACCTACTATTAATCATTTTTATTTCAACCTAAACAATTGCAATAATTTTATCCCTTTAGCTTCTAGGCCTGCTCTTCTAGAGTAGGGATAATACTAGAACAAATATTGGAGACCCTGAAGGGTTTTTATTTTCTTATTTATTAATATTTATTGCAATTCCAAAGAGTATATTGTTCGAAGTAGATAAGTTTTACCGCATTGATGCCGAATTTATCTCCCTCAAATCTTTTGGTGATGGGAAGAAAATATAGTTAGAGTGATTCAAAGACATAGGATTTACAAAAAACAGGAATATTTTTATAGAGAAATTATTTGTTATAACCTATTTTGTTTGATAACACTAATATAACAATCTCCTGCGGGTAGAATGGAGAATTGATATACAGTGTGTCCACACTTATTGTGGTCCAATAGCTGATTTCTAAATCGTTAGAGATAGACATATAGTTCCAATTGGAAAAATGCTTTAATTGAAGGGAACACTTATTACGCTAGGTTTACTACGATTTTTCTAGTCAAGAAATATATTTCTGAAAAAGTTACGAATTCTACTTTTTTATACGGCCCCCCTGTCCTATCAGTCATATTTAAAATATTCTTCACACCGCTAAAATTTTAAACAAAAAAGTTCTACTCCTCTGCAACTAAAACGGACCGAGCTATAGAGCTTTGAATTTCATAATTTCAAACCACTCAGCGGTACTGCGCATTCATTGGTAGATCGTCTTCGAGGCGGTTATTGAAATTATGTAAAGTGGTCTAAGTCAGTGATATTCAAAATTCAATAACTCAGTCAATTTTAGTTTTAGAAGAGTGGAACTTTTTTTTGTTTAAAATGTTAGTGTGCGAAAAATTTTCCGCTTAATATGAGTAATAGGAACGGTGGACCGTATAAAAAATTATAATTCGTAAACTTTTCAGAAATATATTTATAGACTCCAAAAAACATTATATATAATACGTCCCGTCATAAAAAGAATTTTTCCAATTGGAACTATATGCTAACGGTTTAGAAATTAGCTATTGGACCACGATAAGTATGGACACTAGGGTGGATCGAAAATCCAAAGTCTGGATAGAATAATCGCCGTAGGTTGCAAAATTTTTATTTTAAGTGTAAAAGCTTACATGGAAAATTTTCTCAACTTTGTTTAATTTCTTCCGGTGCCACAAGACACTTAAATATTTACCGAAAAACGATTTTTATGCAAATTTTGAATGAACCCTCTCACATCGAGCGAGGCGATCCCGGGCGATTTAAAAATTTCTCTTTAACAACAGCGAAGGCCGGTCTGAGGCGGTTTGCTTCTTTTGAGGGGAGTTGAGGTTCTGAGATCGCTTAGGAGATAAGCGCGGTAGGGTGGGTCCAATTATCTTTGCCAACCACAGTCCATTTACGTGCGCATTAAGGGAAGGTTATAGGAGGGGTTAGAGTGGTGGGGTAAATGACCACCCTGTATGGGAGAGTCCAATTCACGTCACTTCCTCCCCAAAAGTCCCGGTTTTAAAGGAGCTAGAAGAAAAAAGTCGCCTCGGGATTAAAGAGTTAAAAATTAAAAATGCATTAAAGAAAGGATTTTACAAGAAAAGATGTATATTAGAGAATGAAAATTATTTATTTTTTTATTATTAAATTAATAAAATTATTTTTGCTTATATAATATTATTCAGGGACCCACAATTACCTTTTCTTCTTTTTACAATATAACACAATGATACTTTATTCAGAAGACAAAGATAAACTACGCCACAATCTCTACTTTTCTTAAACAAAAACACATCGTTACAGGGGAAACTTTGGCAACATTGTTCTTTTATTCCTCTCTCCCTTGTTTTTCGAATGAGTCAAAATCGTAAAAATGTCAACTTTTAACTATTTTTGGGGCGCTTGGCCCACCAGAAGATATTAATTAATTTCAATAATAATAATAAAATAAACATAACTAATATACCCAAAACAAAACTTTTGTACCCGGCGCTAAAGGGAATTTTGAAAATGTTTTTTGATAAAGTTCCAAAAAATGTAATTTTTAACTATTTTGGGGGCGCTTGAGGCACCGGAGGATATAAAGGGATTTCAATTAAAAAAAATGTATAAACTGATATACTTAAGACACAACTTTCCCACTCCGCGCCAAAAGTAATTCCCCCCCACACACATTTTTTCCCTATACTTTTTGATCCACCCTAGTGAACACCCTGCTTATCTTGATCAAATAGAAATAGAGAAAAAAACAATTGAACGATAGGGAAAATTGCAGAGTATATTTCCCCATTTGTGGTTTTTGAATAATTCAGAACCATTGGAATAATTTCAAGTTGAGCAACGAAAATTCACTGGAAATTTTCTAACAATGTAATTCCGTTTGTAGGGGCATGATGATAGTCTTGGATTCGAGAACTGTGTTCTAGTATATATTGCGTTGGCGATCTACTGTTTACTGTTCTAATACTGGCCGTTCTCTTGTTGGCACTGTATAAAAGTACTTTGAGTGAATTGTGAACTCGTGTAGCGTTCTCGTTTTCCGATTGCAATTCAAAAGTGGCTAAATTCGTTTTAAAATAGTCCTTGTGTAGCTTCAAAGAGGGATGCTAATCAAGAAAATCAAGCCAATCGGAATAAATCTATAAATAAAGTATTTAATTAAATTAAAAATTTTGCTGATGCCAGTTTTTCCTTTCTAAATTACCCTGATCGAGGATTTGCAATTCCATAGGTCGAAACAAGTGCGATTGTAAAACCAAGTAATAAAGTACTATCAATTAAATAACTGTACCAAAACGTGCAGAATGCACAACTTGTTAAAAACTTTCCGATTGTATTAATTCTTCATTTAATACATCTAAATGAATGAAGTGATTATGAGTACTCAGCCTAGTGAAATTGAATGAAGCCAGATTTATATGCCAGTGAGATTTCTATATTTATAAATAATATCTGTTAGTTAAATTTCTAAAATGCAATAGCCATCAGATTCTTTTTTTTACATTAGTTTCAATTCTGATCAGTTTACTTTCATGTAGACACCTTCTTGGGGAATAATCCATTGAATTAATTATGAAATATTTCATTTATGATCTAAAATGAATTTTTTTAAATAAAATTGGAAATGGAATTTTGGAAAATAAATGTCATGAACAACACAAATATATACGAATGCTTCCGTTTAAATTACTTAAAACTGCGAAATAATCTAAACCAGTGTTGAACGTTTGAAATCTTCAGATGTATAACAATAATATTTAAAAATTTCGCTGACATTAATGGCAAAATACAGATTTTTTTGTTCAAATAAACGATTTTTGGATTTTAAAACAAAGAAAAGAAGGCGTATGACTATTTTCCATTTAAAAATAGAAAAAATAGATAATCCTAATTTCTTATAAATATAGGAAATGTGGATTATAACTTATCTAATAAATAGAATGATAGATATATAATGAGTTAAATTTTGGTTTAAGTGCATTTGCTTAATAAAGGCGGCTTATGACGAATAAATAAAACTATTATAATACATGAAGAAGAGTCTAAAATCTTTTAAAACATAGAATTCCCGAATACTGTGTTTCTGAATTTATTCTCCTACTAAAATATTCGGCAAGATAAGTGCTAATAGATTTAAGACAATTAAATTCAATTTTCCAAAAAAGCATTATAAAACACAACACGCATTAAATAATAGTCAAAGGGATAATTTTTATTTTAATGACTTTTTCTTGTAAATATAAGAAAAAACCACATTTAAGCTTCCATTTATGGATGATAGACTATTCCTTAATTTAAATATTCCGGTACAAAGCATAGAAAACTAATCAGAATCACGCAATAAATGTCCGCATAGCATTCTCTTTTATCTTTCCTGCAGCCATTTTTTTCCAAGAACAAACGTGCCTTACAGAATCCAATTACGCGAATAGTCATGCAATTCATACGCGAAGCTAAGAAATTTAATAAAGCAGCTTTGAGGTTTCAGTAAAAAAAAATATTCTTGCATTAAAGTAGCTGCAAAATAAAAGCAGAACCGGAAATTATTTACCCGACTCTGATCATCACCAGTCCTCGTAACTAATAAGTTTAACTGCATAAGTGACGGCACTCATAAGGATATGAGGGGTAAAATATAAAAGTTCTCCCGAGATTGTGCGAATGATCATAAAAAGCAAAGGCGAGAAACTCAACTTAATTAAGGCAGCAGCAATTTACGACTGCAGCAGATAATATTTTTCACAAATTCATGGACGATTTACGCTTATCAGAGCTATAACTCAAGGCGCGAAGTTGGAATTTTTTAGATCCTCTTTAATCCTATTAATTTATGCCGTAAACGAAACTCTAATGAACCGAGCTTGCCGTCGTACGCCTGGTTTTTATTAAAACTTTATATTTTTTCTTCCAGTTCTTCTACCCAGGATTGTTGCCATTTTATTCTTGTAATTTATAAATCGAATTGATGGGCAGTTTATTTGGAATAGACATAAAGTACCAAGAACATTTTTTGTTTGATAATTTTAAATAAAAAATAGATTACATAATGTGAGAGATATTTTTTCAACTTTAGAGAGTTTGTTTTTATAAAGATTTACTAAGGAGATTACATAAAGTATCTTCATGAAAAACGATTCAATAAAAATAATCCTTGTTCACCGGCAGTTTCTTAAATGTTAACTTAACACTTTGCAGGAATAATGACACCAAATTAAATCTATTTACTCTAAAGAAAATTGTGTTTCAAGAATGGCTAATTTTTACTAAGTAAAAGAAGTTCATTTGTTTAGTTTTAATTGATTTTGTCTGTAATCAACATGAAGCTTCATGAAAAGATGATCTAATCTAACATAAAATAGTTGCTCAAAATCAACTTCAAATTTCAAGTAAGACTTTCTTACGCGCTACACCATCAAAGGTAAACCTAGAGTTTATTGTGCGAACCTGTTTCTCTCCAATCTTTCTTGGCGCAAATTCATTTGCCGTTGCCAAATACTGTTTTGGATGTGCAGTGCGCTTTTTATTGCTCTCTTGCGCATGCGTCACCTGAAAAGGACAGATTGAGCACGCAATGACTGCGGCATTTCAAGCGTGTACCTGCCAAATTTTTTTAACTAAAAAAATCAGCGTCTTCGTTTTTAGTATAGCCGGATATTCGTAGCTTCGCTTATTCATTGAGGAACGAAACACACAGAATAACATACACAGTACTGAACCGATATTCAAACTGAAGAATTCCAAACGAAGTTTTACTGAAATTCGAATGTATCGACCAATCACATCGAAGAGATGAACAAAACAGTCAATCGAAAATTGGCGCAATATAGGCTGATATGCAAAACACCGTTGAAAGGATCAATTTGTGCGCATTAGCGCTATTCACTCGTTAAAAACGTCATTGCGCAACCAAAACAAATGTTCTTTCCTCTCCGTTCTTGGCGGGAAAGAGTTGGATATCCTAAAAGGAACGAGGTAAATCGGCACCGTAGACTCAAGATTAACCCCATCAAAAAATTATGTTAGCAAGATATGAAAGGCAAATATATACAATTTAGCAACTCACAATCGGTGGATAAATTTCACTGTCGTAAGAAACAAAACAGAAAACTACGTGCTATATTTTTATTCTTTTTTCTACAAGATCAATTTTGAAAATATTTCAGTTTTTTCTTTTTCAAGAAAACCTAGGTATGCAATTGCGAATGAAAAGACGAATTCAAAGTTATTGTAAAATTGGTTCTGATCAAAATGAACAATTTTTTAGACAGCACAAATCTGAATAATGAGTTACGCTATACAATGAGCTTAAGATTTAGATTAATTTAAAACTCCATATTAGTTGTAGTGAAGGTAAATCAAAATAATGAAATTGCACCCGCAATCGATTTTATAAACTGTAAAACCATACGTCTCTAGAACGTTTATCTGCCACAAAATTAATATGCTACTGCTTCATAAACAAAAGAAATATTCGAGTGAGTTGAAACTGGAATCTATTGGATTTTCCATTCATGAAGATGAGAAATGAGCTATAGGAGCACCATAATCCGAATCAATTTCAATTCAGCCAAACTAGTTTACCTAAGAACTTGGTATTTGCTTGATATATACCCATTTCGGATTACATAAATCTAGCTACATCAATATGCTTTAGTCAATATAAATTCTAATGAGACAATCTGACTTATTCAAAATTGGACGTCATCTGTAGAACATGGTTTCAAAAATTTATTCTTAAGGAAAGACAAAAATTTTATGGCTACTTCTGCACTATTTTCAACCCCTGGAAAGCCTTTGAGTGTAGTTTCCCAAAGCCTTTCTTGCTATGATTTGTGATGGCTTCTTACCCCAAGAATTTCACGGCGATACTAGTCTAGAAATTAGAATTAAATGTCTCGTTTCTGTTGTGATTTATTGGCAGTATAATGGCAGATAACGTTCGTGCAAATGTTATTATACATCTTTCTAAATGTATCTGACCGATGCCGCGTATTGAGCACAGGTTCTTCCCTGTGTTTCGTATGGAATTTACGGTACTTACGTATTAACGCCACCGAGGCTACAGATTGACGGTAATGCGCCAATAAAGAGCAGTCTTGTTTACAAAAACCGCCAAATTGGCGGCACTTAAAAACCCCCAAATTGGCGCCACTTAAAAACCGCCAAATCTGTAGCTGCGGTGGCGTTGGTGGTACTTAAAAACCGCCAAATTGGCGTTAATACGTAAGTACAAAAACTGCCAAATTGGCGCCACTTAAAAACCGCCAAATTGGCGTTAATACGTAAGTACAAAAACCGCCAAATTGGCATTAGTACGTAAGTACAAGAACCGCCAAATTTGGCGGCACTTAAAAACCGCCAAATCTGTAGCTTCGGTGGCGTTAATACGTAAGTACCGGATTTACTTTCTACACAGAAGAAAGCACAATTTATTTATGAAGGAACTTCAGCAAACTTTTCATCACAAATTCAATATTCCTTAATAAAAATATACCATACGTGAGAGATATAGGACAGTATAGCTACGGTGAGCTTCCAATCTCTCTCCATACTTTATTATAAATCTATACCATATTTCATTACAAGTCTTCTGGATATGCTAGAAAGAAAGATAGATTTGACTAGATAGAAATATTTGTATGAAAAATTCCCGTTAATCCTTGCAAGTTCTCATAAAATATTGCATTTTTAGCAGTTGCCATAACTTTTATTTAAACATCAAATTGGTATATGATCCCAAATAATCTCTTCCAGTGTGTAATCACTATAAAAATTTCAGTAACTACCCAGGGTAACAGGATTTTTGAAAGCATATATATTAACTGTTTAATCCCGAGGCGACTTTTTTGTCCTTGTCTCTTTAAAACCGGGCCTTTTTGAGAGTATACGACATAAATTGGACTCTCCCAACCTGGGTGGTCATTTACTCCACCACCCCATCCCCTGCTATAACCTTCCCTTAAGGCGCACGGAAATGGGCTGCGGTTGGCAAGGATAATTGGACCCCCCTATCGTGCTTATCTCCGAAGCCATCCTAGAACCTCACCTCCCCTCAAAAGAAGTCAACCGCCTCAGACCGGCCTTTGTCGCTGTTAAGAGGAAATTTTTAGACCGCCCGAGACCGCCTCGCTTGGTGTGAGAGGGTTAAAAAGTGGGATTGAGTGCTAACAATTTCATTCCCAATTTACTAATTTTCTTATTTGATATGTTTTACCTTAAAGATAATCATCACAAAAATCAGGTTTTATAACTGTTTAGATTTATAAGAATTGCAAACTCTGTTATTTCGCATAATGATGCACGACTCAGTAGCAAAGAAGATTTCTACTTCTTTGTATATGAATGCATCTTATCAACTGCAACACCTTCTGACATAAAAATGTTATGCTTTAAAAACGTTTAATCTGAACGTTTTTAAATTAGTTTTAAATTCTTTGATTCAGATTAATTCTTTTGAAGGTTTTACCTGAATATTTTCATGCAAGTTTCTTTGTTTAGATAGTTTTAAGAAATATTGTTTTTATCTGATTCCTAAAATATTTTTTAGTAAGAGAAACGTCGTTTGCATTTTATTTTTTTTATGCTAATTTCTCTTATTGTTAGACATTTTGCTAAATTTTTATGTTACTTTAAAACAATTTTATTTTCAGATATTGTTAAATTGGCTGATTAATTGATAATTGACGCTTGATTGTTATATTTGATGTGCCTTGGGGCTTCTGATGATGATGAACGTGTGGGGCAACTAGGGTACCTGGTTTTGATTGAGTTGCTTCCCAACCTTCTTTCTTCTGATCCGCGTGGCTTCGGCTAGAGTGGAGTCTGCCTGCTTG